>JAMKCH010001453.1:0-38957 GCA_023653785.1 Ophioderma brevispina
TGCACACCAAAACTCGGAATTTCCCATTTTCATTTACAACCACATAGATTTTTGATTTTGACAAAGTAAAATTTGAAATGATCAACAGAATTCAAAATGGCCACCACAAACACTCAATACATTGATGGATTACCTTAAAGCCATTATCAGTAATTCACTCAAAAAAGTCAAAATATTTGAAATTTGTAGGGATAGCTTAAAAGTGAAGGATAAGTCAGTAGAATTCCCATGAGTTATTTTTTTCAACTGAAAAATTGACAGAAAAGGAAGAAAACAGCAGTATTCAAAGATATGATTCCCATTCAAAATACATGTTGTAGTAAGTGTCCGTACGGACAATAATGACTCAAATATCCAATTGTGTCCTTATTAGGCTGCGGTGGAGCTTTTTACTTCTAAGGATACCTGTACTTGTTACAGACATGCAAAAATCTGATTTTTGATGATATTCTGATTTATCAAATCACTGATAGTGCCTTTAAAAACAGATGAAAAATTCAAAATGGCTACCACATTCATGTAAAATACACATTTTTAGTTGATTTTTAGTCATTAGCCATTTGTATTTCTCATTGGCAGTATTTTTGGGCAATCCCAACAATCATGCCTCACTAAGATTATGATCATATTCTAAAGAATAATATAATCATTATGCTTTCTTGTATTTAGCAATTGTGGCAGCCATTTTGAATTCTTTGGGTCAAACAAATAGAAATTTTGCTTCTTAGAAGCAAAGACCTACACCTTCGGGAAATTATTGATTTGTGTGTATTTTTTTGAAGGATATATACATTTTTATCCCATTTTGCATCACAATTGGTATTTGGCCACCATTCTGTTTTAAAGTATAAAATCAGGGTGGCCCAAAAGCTTATTACAAATCCCACACTTCTACAACATAAAAGCACTACTGAAAAAGGTGACAGTAGCTAATTTAGATATGACGTGGAATGCATGAAACTTGTAAATTTTCATCAAGGATGTTCCAAATCATAACCAGTTTCCTGCTACATATTTACTATATTTTTAGGTTGCATAACTATATTCTTTAAGTGGCGCTGGCACATTTTCAACAAAATGTGAAATTTCTTCAATTTGCTCTTAAATGATAGTCTAGGACCTTGGAAGAATATAGATATATTTTTATGTACAAAAATACCATACCACAAAACATGTAGGAGCCTTAATATGAGGCTAAAGACATACAGTGATTTTCGGATGATTTTAGCTTAATTTGTAGGACTGTTAAATCAACAAATGTATTGATTTACATGAATATCACAGACACATACTCATTTATATTTAATCCACAGAGGTCACTGACTAGTCAAACAAGGTGGGTGCAGTGGGAATCAACTCCAGCATGCATTTTCTTGCATTTAAAACCATAATCCTCAGGCTACTGAATAAAATCATTCTATTTACCAATAAGGACATTGATTTGGGCTTAATCATTTCAGGTGATGGTTGATATATATAAAAGCTGTATGACCATGCAAAAACATCAATTTAAAATTTTTTTGAAAGTGCAATATTTTTGAATGTTCCAGTGTCTCTTTAAAATAAGCTTTTGGGACACACTGAATAATCCATATGTACCACTCTGCTTGCAGAACATGACACTCAAACCAGCACGGATCATGATACATAAATCTCTTCGCACACCAAGACATATACAGATTTTTTTTTCTCATAAGATGCAGTATCGCCCAATCAAATGAAGAGTAGCGGGCCTTTTTTGTGCTTGAGTATTCATTAACATTCCATCTTGTATTTTATTGCAGTATGGGTGAGTGTGTGTGCTTCTGGACCTAATTCTCTACATTGATAATCCGTGGGAAAAAACAAGATTTAACCATTTCTGATTCAAACAAAATCCATGTCGGTTAAATATACCAGTGCAATCATACTTAGAATATTTCAACATTTCTTTAAAGGTGCAAAGAGAGATTTTGTGGCACCCATATATTGTGTCATATGTAGTGATTTCATATAAATAAGATCCTCAATAGATTTCTTACCTTGTCTTTAGTTACAGAAATGCCTTGAAAGTGAAAACAAAAGTCGACATTCATTTGCTTAATTTCAATATAAAACATAGGCTGAATTTAAGATTTGCTCCTATACGAAATAAGAAATTTCACAATTTTGTACCAAAGAAATATTTTTCACGTCAATCCTTTCACATGGGGACATTTTTAATAAAAAGCTTTACATTGGTGCAAAAATCAGAATTGTCATAATTTTTAGTAGCTTTTAGTGACACCTGTTATGTGAAATCTCTCGTTGCACCTTTAACACAGCATAACTTTGGGCTAAGGTTACTGGTCCGTATCCAGCAATTTTTCCCTTAAGAATATTCTTTCTGTGTAATGATCCTTTCCTAAACTAATTCAAATGTTAATCATATCTTAACAAAAAGAGTCTAGCTTTAAAGAAATGAATGCACACCAAAACCATGGCAATGGATCACAATCTCAGGTTGATGTCGGTGCAGTCAACCCATTAAAGGGTCATTAATTAGACTATAACTGTCTACCCCTTAGGCCAACCAACAGTGCCAACCCCCATCCCTTGAATGACAAAAATCCATACTTTTGAGCCATCGTGCTTTTTCACAAACCTTCCATTAAAGAATCTATAAACCATTACATCAAGGGTTCTCGCAATGGCGGCCCGCAGTCAATCCGGCCCGACAACCATTGACTTTTGGCCCGCGAATTGCTCAAAATATAAAGGAAACAAGAAATTCAGGTTGTAATTTGGCCCTCAATTAGGGAACTTTCAATATGCTCGGTACTCTCTGGCCCCTCAGCTAAAATAATGAAAAACCCCTGCATTCACTGCATTCCCAAGAGGTAATGACATCCCTCTCTACCATGGGCTTTCCGTTCAGTAGCCTTGGATGCCACATGTTAACAAAGCTGACCATGGAATATTCAGGTAGAATAAATCATCCTAAAAAACCAGGGGGTGTATTTGATTCATCACGGGTGAATGAAAGCTACTGAAACTGTGCTGGGAATGGAGATTTTATTAGCTCATAGTGATTAACACCCTAAGCACTAACTGCCTTTCAAATACAGCATTTCTGATTGGACAATTACATGACATGCCCGCGACCCCAATTTTTTTTTAACGATTGCTCAAAACTAAAGAAAGGGCCTCAGCATTAAGGATTGAATTCAGGAACAAAAATCAACTTTTATCCTTTGCCCTCCCCCGCTCACATCCTTCCTCAGCCTTACCTGTTGATCCATCAATTATCATATTCTGATGCATGTGGGACGCGAAAGTGGCAAATTTATCGAAAATCTGGCTCTTTTTTTGCAATCCACTAATTAATTCGAATACAATGTGGATCATCCAATAAAGGTCTCCCATCTTCTCTGCTTCCCATCTTATCCTCCTCCCTTTTGACCCCCCCGCCAGCGAATTTCCCACAGCACAACAACCAGTGGGATGTTCCCCCTCTCCCCCCTCCCACTGCTGTGTCCATTAAAAAAGTTGTTACTTTGTGAAATAACCATTACTTGTATGGCAAGAAGAGCATATGTTTTACTTTTTTGCAGCAAAATGGAGTTGGCCCCTTGTGTATTTATAGGATTCAAACTGTAGTACTAGTGCTACCTTAATTGTGGTAGAGGACCATGAAATCAATCCCATAATGCCATTGCTGCATGTTTATTGTACCTATTGCCAGTAGGTATGGAAATAACATAATGCATTGTGGGATTGGCTGAAAATTATCTGGGTTACACCTAGGGGGAAGAAGTTAACAATCTCAACATGTGCCTTTAAAATGGCCGTCTGTATGAAAGAAAAAAACCACACAGTTACAGTTTTCCCCTCATTGCATTTGTGAAGGCCTAGCAACAGGAGAGCTAAATTATTCCTGGGGCCACACAAATAATTCACACCTTGTATTCACACCACAAGAATTTGCTTTGCTGTTACAGAGTTCAACAGAATTGGGATGATGGCGAGATCGAGACCGAGATGACGTGGGGCCAGTACAGGTTGTGCAAGGTTCCAAATTATGGTCCATCGATAAACTCTTGCTAGATATCAGTGCCATAAAATCTGTTACATAATCAATATGAAAGTATTTTACGTAATTTGGGTGAAAAAGCTATGTAGTCAAGTTGATCAATTAGTCAATCATGTTTTAACAGATAAGGTAGCAGTGGTGTGGGCTTTCCAGAATGGTGTTTTGAGTCAATCCCACCATGCACCAGTTTGGGAAAAATTTCACCTCAATAGGATCATGTGATCCATAAAAAAACTATTCTTAAAACATAAAAAACAGGACATAATGCTCATTTAGCCCACAAAAACGTTAGTACTTAGGGAATTTTGAGACAGATTATGAAAAGTTTGGGTTCTTGACTTTTGGAACACTTTTTTATCCCGAAGTTCTGAATGTGTTTAGTACAATACGAGTAGAGGCACATTGAAATGCATAATGGGATTGATTCAAAACACCCTCGTGGACCTTCTCGCGTTAGATGAACCTGTGCTCTGCAGCTTAAGCAATGATGTGGTGGTGGAGGAAAAATTTCTTTATGAAGTTAGTTCCCTTGATCATGTTTCAACACTATTTTCCCCAAATAAGAAGCCTCAGGGTCCAAAATTTCTCGACATCAAATTATAAGGAACATTTATATCGAAGCAAGCAAGAAATGGTGGTGAGCCCCTTAGTTAGTGTGAAGTTTCTTGCATTAGGGTCACTGGTTTTGAAAAAAATTCCATCCTTAGTAACCCTGGAGGCATTTGCACAATTATTACAATGGAAAATATTATGGAAACACAAAGCTCACACTGAGCTCTTTCTCTTTGGCTGATTTTTTAATAAACAAAAACATGCTTGCTTTTCATATTATATGTTTAAATTGTAGTGGAATCAAATGCAAAACTTCAGATTTTCCTTTCTTTTTTTTAAATGAAATTTCTATTTGAATGATTGGAAAGCTTACTTAATTAGAGGCATTGCATAACCATTTTGCCCAAAAACTGCCTAAGATTTTCATCAAATTGATGGTTTGGCGTGTTCAATTGGATCACCCAAAGTGCAGGGATGAAGCCACACCCTGGTCATGCCAATGATACCAGGAATTCCAAATGCATTCCAAAGACATTTTACCACTATTAACTTAAATACACAAGAACTTCAAAATTTGTTGCACAAAAGGTCACAATTGGTATTGTATTATAAGAAAAGAATGACCTGTTAACTAATACAAGAATTATATTCATACCCCAAGGCAAGTTAATGACTGTTGAAGGTGTTATAGTTGGTGACATACAGGTCAAAAATGTAATAGGGGACTCTTTCTTATTTTATTTGAAGCTTAACCCAAAGTCAGTCAGACAATGTAGAACCCTTGCCTGAGTGTTCAAATGTTGACATCCCATTGCCTGCTACGATCCTTCAGAATCGCTGCATCTTTGTATTCTTGAGGTTCTATTGGAGAATAAAGGGCAAGCTAAGTGTTGGAGTGTCTGCGGACAAATGGAGCTAAATGTGCATACCTCAATTAAGTCAATTTTTTTTTTTTTCCAAATAAAATACTGAAAATATCAGTGGGCCAAGAATTGAGTAATGGTACACCAGATGTTATGAGATGCACATACGGAATTCGGAAGATTGTTGATTGATTACACAAGATTATTTTCACCTTTTTCATTTTCATGTTATCAGCAAGTGTAGTTGTTCAAATTACCAATGACCTATAGAAATATTTTGATCCAATGATAGTAGTTAGCCATTTGAAACTGTGGAAGTCCAAAAGTACTCAGTATTTGACAACTGGGAACAAGAAACTCTATAAAAAATGTTGCTTAATACATATAAAATCTTTTACACAATCAAACATTACAGAGAGTGAAACCTGGCATGAATGCATGGGGGAATGTAGAGGAGCAAAAGCTGGAGGGGGCCAGGGTCGTACCCCGAAACCCCACAAAAGTGGCAAAAGATTCACTTTTTACCTTTTTTTAAAGATAAAATAGTTCCAAAATGTAGAGAAAAAATGACAAAAAAGTTGGTGATGAAGTATTCACAAACTTCAACAAAAGATTTTTGGGGCCCCTGTATAGGCCCACTTTTTAGTAACTGCTATAAGTTTCACACCCAAAAATAAATAAATATCCTGCATACGAGCCTGCCTTAACCTTAAAGGCACTATCAGTGATTTGCTAAATCAGAAAATTGAAAAAATAATCAGATTTTTGTATGTCTGCAACAAGTATAGGTATCCTAACACACCCTGCAAGTGATAAGGCTGAAAGAATCCTAATAAGGACAAAATCAGATATTTCAGTCATTACTGTCCATACGGACACTTACTGCGACACATAATTGAATGGCGATTCATATCGTCAAGCACTGCCGTTTTCGTTCTCTTCTGACGATTTTTCAGTTGCAAAAAATAATTTATGAGAAATCTACAGACTTATCCTTCACTTTTAAGCTATTCCTACAAATTTTAAATATTTTGACTCTTTCGGAAGAATCACTGATATTGTCTTTAACCCTGAAACCATAGTACTCATGATATGTTCATGCAGTGACTGCAGTCTCTACTACAGAATACTGCATTGCAGTACCAGATAAAGTTAAATAAATGAGTTTTAACTAGATTTGCAGTGGATGCATTGAGGTGCAGCAGAAAATAATCGATATTTTTGGCGTGTATGGCAAGATAAAAAGGTCATAACGTATTGGTCACGTGTTAAGGCAACACGATATATTGGCGTGTATGGCAAGTTAAAAAGTTCATAACGTATTGGTCACAATGCGTTAAAGCAACGCGATACATTGCCATGTATGGCAAGCTAAAAAGGTCGTAACATATTGGTCTCAACACGTTGCTTTATGAAAACAATGCATTGCTTAGCTAACCAATCAGAAAAGTGAAAAAGCAATGCGTTGCTAATGAAAGTAATGCATTGCTTTTGGGCAGCCCTAAAAAACTTGCTGCTTTCATTAGCAACACATTGCCTTTTCACTTTCCTGATTGGATGGCTTAGCAACGTGTTGCTTTTTCGCTTTTCTGTTTTGCTTTCATTCGCAATGCACTGCTTTTCATTTTCGGATTGGTTAGCTAAGCAATGCATTGCTTTCTGAAAGCAACACATTTTTCTGAAAGCAACGCATTGCTAAGGATGCAACGCATTGTGACTAAGGTTTGGTGGTTCCCACTGTAAACATGTGTGCTCGGACCTAAGTCTGAGTCCACATAGAAGTGGGCTCGGCCCCATTGAATTTTTCGTGTTCATGCACTGCCGCCGGATATAGGACTTCCATCCCGTGCCAAACGCCGATGTTGTTCGGGCCCCCCCACCTTACCCCCGGATGTTTTTTTCCCTTACTTCCGTCCATGATAGTTGTTTGTTTCGAAAAAAATGATCTGCCTCTGTTTTCCTCCTGTTGCATCCTTGAAAAATGGAAACAATAGGATCTCTAGAAAATGTTGATTGGTTTCGATCAGAACACGTCCCCCTACTATGCTAATCCATTTTCTGATCCATTTTTTAATAAATCGCGTGATGCTCGTGACCGTATCCATTTCCAGATTCATCGCAAACCCGGAAGTCTATGACTAGTATGTAAGTCTCATTGTTTACGTGTTTATTGGACATTCCGTCGCCCCTGCGTTTTTACAACCGCTGAGTCGTAATCGCTAACAAACTCTCCGCAGAGTATCATGTTTTTATACTTAATGATATGCGAGCCGGGCCCACTTCCGATGTACAAACGCGTTCCCACTGTGCATTTGGTACCACGTCCTAATACCGAGAGACTACCTACCTGAGGGTGGTCCTCGGACCCGAATCTCATATGTAAGGTCCCCGGGTCCACTTAAAAACGCGTTCCCACTAAGGCAAGAAGTGGGCTCCGATGTTAAGCATCGAGTACCACGTCCTGGTACCAAACATCAATATTGTGGAAACGCGCGCTAAATCCGTTTTATGACCCTTTTAGCTTGCCATAAGCGTGTGGATATATACCTCACCACAATGCAGATAGTAGAAGTATGAATGAAGTTTAAACCCTAAAGGCTGGTATTCTGAAAGGTATTCCTTTCAACCTACTCTAAAATGTGCTGTAACAGGTAAGAAAATTCCTTGTGGATGGGCCCATTCCGGTCCATCCATGAGGAATTTTCTCACCCGTTACATTAATTTCACAGTATTTTGAAAGGAAAAAAGGTCCACTCATGTAGGACTAAGCCTGGCTTAAACCCAGGTCTAAAGTTAGACTCCCTTTCAGAATGCCAGCCTAAAACTCTACTCCTAATTCAACCCTACCTAATAAATAAATTTTTAATCTATTAGATTTATATTTCAATGTAATTTGGTTTAAATTTTTAGTAAAAACTTGGATTTATCCCTAATAGCATCCAATATGATTGATTTTTAATCTAAGAAATTTAGAGAGCGATATACAATTGCCTAACTCAAACTATAATAGATTCCACATTGTTTAGACTTTTAGGCAAGTGTCAAAGGTCACTGCACCCTGATCATCATTTCAAATGGGTAACCAAGGGTTACAATTGTTTTAAAATTTTTTAAAAGTGGGCCAAAAACACAATAAATGAAAAAAAAGATTATCTGCATTATTGCTTGGTCATCTTCTATTTAAAAAGAGGAGTACATCGAGGGTTGAAAATCAGAAGGCGTAATCAGCACTGAAAAGAATATTAAAGTAATTCTTTAATTCTGCTGTAAGTGTAATACTGCTTTTGAGCAATGCGATGTTTAATATTTTTACTAAGCAAATTATTATTACTCAAAATGTAAACACTATAAGTCTATGGTACTGTAAGCAAACAGTATATAAAAATCTTACTAAACAAAGAACATTGTTAATTAGAAAGCAGAATTAAAGAATTCTTTAATATTTCTTTCAGTGCTGAGGTAAGTACCCTGTGATTGTCAACCATCGACAATTAGCGAGCTTCTTGCCCAATGTACGTAAGCCAAACTTTTTAGGGCCTAAATGTTTGTACCCCATGTACAAAAGAAATGGGCTTTCACGGAGAATTACTTAGTAAAAAAAGTGTCTTATTTGGATAATAAAATGTCTGCAAATCAGTTGTTTATCATCATAATATGTACTTCAATGCTGAAAACAGGTTTGCTATGCTGGATAAAACCTTCCCAAATTTTAAAAACTATAGTTGATTTGTATTCCTGTCAGTAGACGCATTTTGATGGTAAGATTGTATTTGGAGGGGATGTGTTGAGATTAAAACTAAAAAGCCGTAAATGCTCAACTTTGTTCAACTGACTGATGCTGTAACCCATTTTACATGACCTTTTTGTATCAAATATGTAAAGGCTTCGAAACGATCAATTGAATAATATTGTCGTACCAGTCTGAGACACGATAGCGCTCCTTTGTTGGGAGTCAATCAAGAACAACGGATAAAGTGTCAGAATCATCTGGGCCGGTGAACCTCTACGGTTGCGGAGGATTGGCCACGTACATGTTGTAGTTTCGTTTTGAGTGGCCAAAACTCTTAGTATTTAGACAAGTTATTGGACCCAGATGTCATGCATTATTTCTGGAAAGATTTTATAATAGTCCTTAGTGACGTAGAAGAACTTTGGCGGGTAATAATGATTCCTATCATTTATGTTCTTATGTGGAAGGTTGAGAGTTGAATCCAAGTTTGGTGTTTGGAATTTATTCAGTTTATTTGCCTTGCATTTTTGTTAGTGAGAGAAAAGGGTCAATTTTTATTATGGCCTTAAGCTGATTGGTATCGTTCACATAGGAATTCTATTGTATTGATTGGGGTTGAAGTATGTCTCCTCTCAGAACGAATGGAATCGTCGACCGCACCCCAACACTTTGAATTGCAAAAATGACAGGAAAAAAAATCCTACTATAGTTTTTCATAGTACAAAATATTTTCATTACCATCTAAATTTACACTTTAAAAGAAAAAGATGAGAATATTAATTTGTCAAATGACAACTTAATTGACTAATTAAAGACGTCTTTAGACTCATTACAAATAACTAGAAATTAGTTTGTCAAGCACTAACATGATTGATGAATATGTACACATTGGCATTGCTAATTAGACATTTGATGAATTTTGTAATTAAAAAGTTTTTTTGTTTTTTTAAATTTCATATTTGCATTATGAATGATTTAATCCCAACAACTCTTTTTCAAAAATTTTTTTAAATTAAAACACTTTTGCGCCTCATTTTATGGATTAAACAAAAATATGTGCATGAACTAATATTTAATTAGTAAATTAAGACATCTATTTTACAGTGTGTGCATATTAGCCTCTCAGATCTCGTTCTATACCTTCAATAAATGAAAGCTGTGTACAAGACACCAGATGCTGCTGGCTGCGCTATGCTGCTGCTGCTGCTGTGATGATGATGTCGAAGACGTGACAAAACATCAACAAGGACGGGGATGCTGTGACGAGGGGTGATGGTGACCAAAATAATGAAGGCAATCAAAATGTATTAAGTGTTGTCATGGTAAGCAGGATTGTACACGAGAAGAAACATGTTCTTATTACCGGTTAGAAATTAAATAAAAAGGTCCATTCTGTAGGACTACCCGGGTTAAACAGGTTTAACGCACAAAGACTCCTTCTTGAGGAATCCAGATTTGACTTTGGTAAGATTTGACCTACAATATACAGACATGTATGCACACATGCCCCTGTGTAACAAAAAAAAAAAGTTAAATGAGCATTTCCATAAACAATCAATTAAGGTCCCTAAAGAAAGGCAAGCCGGTGAATAGCTAAAGTTTTTTGACAGATCTACGTTGGAATACTAAACAAAAATTTGTTGGATTATACCGAATCATAATTTATGATAGACCATACAAAACAAATATCTAGACCTGCACTAAAAGCCCGCACTCTTAAGGTTAACACAACAGTGGAGAAAATATGTTTGATACATTTTTCAGAAAATTTGTAAATATCTGGCATTAACTTTGGATTTTTAGAAGTGCAAGTGAAAAGATTCGGAGTCAATCTAAAAGTTAAGTTTAACCCTCTCTAGAGAAAGTCCATATTTATTTAGTAAAATAGTTTACTGCAATTCACTCTGATCATGAAAAATATTGGACCGTGAAATAAAATCCTGACCCATTGCACCAACTGTGCATGAATCAAAAGGAAGTGAACATTTTTTTTAGAGAGTTAATTTTTCACTCTTGAAAGAAATAAAGAACAACTTGTGGATTTAAAGTGTTAAATAACATCAAATCTCCCTTTGTAAATAAACTAATTTCCATCCACACTTCTCTGTAAATACAATTATATCAATCCTTACTTTCCAGCATGATCTAAAAGGAAATTAATGCACACACAAAATTTCAATCTCAGTTTCCAATTCCCTGAAATTAGGTTAATGACATGACTGGTCATAGAGGCCAGGTCATATTGGGAAATCCCCTAAATTCCATCTGTCAAAATTATACAGTAAAAAAATGAATGCTCTTTATTCTTTAATGACAACGATTTGAATAAAACAAACGCAAATGCAACAGCTTCGGAAAGGGCCACTTGATGCGACCAAGACCGCAAAAAGTGTCAATTACAAATTTTCATCTGTAATTACATATTTTCATGGTTTCGTACCACATGGAAAATTAATTGTCACCAAAAAAATGACATTGGGTGCTAAAGCAATTGGGAACGTGGGAACTGTACTTTGAAACATTACCATCAGGGCTTTTGACAGAGAAGGCAATACAAGGATGACGGAGGTCATTTTGTCGCCCTTTGTATGTGCCATCTACTGTATAGGAGATGAAAAGAAAATAAAGTATGGAATGTCATCATTGTTATTACTTAAAAAGTGCATTGTGAATAAGGCGACTAAAGGAACATGTACTTTCCGAAATCCTTAGACTGTACGCAGTTCAGTCTCGTCATAACTTTTTCCAAGGGAAGCAGTATATCACTGGAAGCCAGGCTGAGTGCAAGGCCTGGGGGAGGGGCTACTTGAGGGGCTTAATGTTTAGGAGGGGAGGGCTAAAGGGAGGGACAAGAAAAAGGGAAGGCATGGACAATAAGCAGTGTTGGCTTTGATTAGTATAACTATTTGAATTGACTCAAAATGCAAATGTAATTACTGACTGAAGTTGTGTGTGTATCTGCACTTGACTTCTATGTACATCAAGGGCCACATTCTTTATTGCCCAGGTTGTATAGCTTATTCATACCATATTGTGTCACACTAGGGTGTTCAATACTGGTTTATGAACTCCAATCCACTCCAATGGACACAGAACATGTGCATGAGCTTACTCAGTACATCACTTACAAACTTTGTGATTATAAACTTATATCAATTTAACTTACTAAATTGTGCAAGTAAAATTCAGATTTTTTTAATGGCAAATTTATACAATTTTTCTGCTAATTTCTTTCAGTGGATAGTAGGAATGGCTACTGCAACAATACACACGTAGACCTGAACAGATCTAGTAGTGACCAGTCAAAACTGGTCTCCTTCATTCACTCTATAGAATCCCATGCTGTCCAGTCAGTACTTAGGCCTTTCTCGCTACACCCTTAAGCCCTGACCCACCCCTGTCCTGCTTGCCTGCAGGCACGTAGCTAGCCCTGCTTATCTACAGGAGCAAACTTAAAGGTGCAACGAGAGATTTCACATATCAGGGGTCCATAAAAAATAGAAAGTACTGATTTTTGCCCTGATGTAAAGCTTTTCATCAAAAATATCCCCATCTGAAACGAGTAAGCTGAGAAATGTTTCTTTGGTACAAAAATTGTAAAATTTCTAATTTCATATAGAAGCAAACACGAAATTCAGCCTATGTTTTATATTGAAATATTAAAATCACCTTTTTCTCTCTCTTTTAAGACATTTCTGTAGCCAAATACAAGGTAAGAAATATACTGAGTATCTAATCTATATGAAATTACTATTATGACACAATATTTGGGTGACTCAAAATCTCTCGTTGACCTTTAAAGTTTTCCCAATTTGGGGGAACCCTCTTAACTTTCCAGTTTACATAAAATTTTGTTATTTATTTTGCAGACACTCCAGATGAGAAAAGTGAAGAGTATAGAAAGAGAGAAAGGGAGGAATAAAGAAAGAGGGAAAGAGTAAGGAGGCGGAGGTTTGGTGCAGATTCAAACCACTAGTGAACCCTTGTGTGCCATGCAGGTCAATAGTGGAAGATGGCAAACTGCAAGTGTGTTACTGGTCCAGCCAGCAATTTTGTGCCTCTATGTGTGCTCATCTCATGACACAATCACATCACACAGGGCGGTGGTAAAAGTTTGCAATATTTTGGGATGGGTGGGTTATTAAAACTTAAAGCGGCACTGGCACATTTTCAGAAAATATGAAATTTCTTCAATTTGCTCGCAAATGATTTTTTTTTAACCAAAACTCTGGTGATTGATGGGGTGCATCAACACAACCACACACCAGGGCAAAATGAAAATCAGTTGTACCAATTCAAAACGGTGGTCCAAAAACCAATTTTTATAAAGCCTCACACAAAATTCTCCCACCGAAATATGAAAAACCACTTTCCCAAAGGACTTTTTCCATAAAATTTGGCTCATACTAGGAGAACATAGAAACATTTGCATCGCTGAAATAAAAATTTATAAAAGTTATTCCAGTACGATTTAAGTGGCAGAACAAGTTTTGAATAGTGCCACCAAAATGCTTATTGATGTTAATTAGCATAACCACTTAAGTATGCACAACTGATAGGCAATTAAATAAAGTTTTGGGCAATGATAATTAGTGTTAAAACACAGTGTGCAAAAATCAAAATCTTGGGTCCATGTGGACCCCCCATACACTTAAGTGTTTAAGACCTCACCATGGAGCCCCCTGTCCAGGAATCCTGTAAGAATGAACAACTTGATATGCCTGTCCTTGACATGGATGGTTATAGACCAACACAGGTTACAAGACAAGTTTTATGATATCACCATGAAGCCATAGACCCTGGAGTAGGCCTATATTGGCCTTTCTTATTGAGCAAATACCATCAGTTTCCCACTCAATCTGAAGACCCTGGATATGAACATTTAAGGACAAAGCCTTCTGAAATATATAATATAGATCTTTTCTTTTTTTGTAATTAAGTACAATTATCTGTACAATTCCCACAGTGGTTTGAATGGTACTAAATGATGCAATTTATACAGGGTGGCCCAATGGATGCATAGGGTACAGTCGAGTATTCATAAATAGGCCTACAACACCAATAAACCTCAAATTGAAGGAACAAGTTTTTGCCCTAGTCGGTGATTTGAAGGTAATCACTGTGCCATTTTTGCCAAATTAGAAATGTTGATCTTATGCACCTCTAACTTAAAATATCCATATACACAATTTTTAAAAAAAAATTTGTTGTCACCTTATATTGAACGTTTAAATATTAAAAAAAAATACACCCATTTCTGCTACAAATTTTAGGTCTACACTATAGTCCATCCACAAGTTGGTATGATAAAAAAGGTGTTTTTTTTAAGTTTTAAGTTTACTTAGTCAATTATTTGGCAATTGTGAGATAAAAAAAACCCACAAGTGCTTGACCTGGGGTCCACACACAAACAGCAATCTATTAAACAAAATACCCAATTTTTACAAATTTTTCCCAAAAAATGTCAATACAAAAAAGAAGGGGAGGGGGTTAATGACCAAGTCACTAAAATATTCTATACCCCTTTGAAGTTGTACATGTAACAATTTTTTTTTTAAATATTTGGCCTTAGTGTTAGGGTGTTTGTTTATGTTAGGGGCCATTTAAATTATTTGTTTTGCTTAGAATCTTAAAGGAGGGTTACATGTGGAACTCTTTCTTAGCTATCCCTAACAAATGCATACAAAAATTCCACCTGTCTACCAACGACCACCCCGTAGATATGGGCACTCGAAAATTTCTGCAATCTAGGTGAATCCATTGATCTGCATGCAGCAGGACTGAGGTTAAGGGAAATGACTTCATGCCTCAGTGGGTCAAAAGAAATATTCAATTGCATCAAACCATGTGAGTATACTGCAAGGAATTTCTGTAATTGTATCTATATACCAAGATGGCAATGTACATATTTAATTCATGGGTATGACTTCTCTATGGCTGCTTCTCTCGCATATTTTTGAAAAACTTAAATCAGCAAGTTTTACTCTCAACAATTATTTTAAAAATTAAAATTAAACTTGTAGACTTGTTATAATTGTGCCTACACTGCTAGTTTAAGTAATTTTGCTCATGGCAGTAAAATGACATTAAAAAAATTAAATTAATATAATTGTATCGAGTTAAAACTTTATCTCAGTACACATATATTATTGAAAATACCTTGCAAATATTTTCATGTTATTTTCCAGCTTTTACACTAATCCCAGCAGTGATTTTGCTCAAGTCAGTAAAATAACATTTAAAAAAATAATATAATTTCATCAAGTTAAAACTTTATCGCATGTAGACATGTATTATTGAAAAACCTTGCAAACATTTTGCATGTTATTTTCCAGCTTTTACAGTAATCTCAGCAAAATTAAGTTGTAGTATTCCATTGATATGCAAATAAAATTAATAGGTTGTGTTTTCCCCAGGAGCACAAGCAAATATTTACAATTTTTATTAAATATACAGTTCTGGTTTCAAGGAATAGCTTTCATTTTGACAAAAAAAGTTCCCCTCTTATTACAATGGTACATGCCATATTTTATCCAAGTGAATAACTTAACTTTAAAATAACTTTGTTGCTATGCAGTTCTATTTTAGTACAAACTTATACAGTTAATTCCATGCTATGTCTTCATGTAAACTGAATGCAGACAGTGATTAATTCTTCCAGGCATTAGCACAAAATTCTCCAACCATACCAGTCTGACCCTGTATTTGCAATTCTTTTCTGATTCAAATCGCTGGAAAGGTCTAGAAACTTTTTTTCCTTCTTGTCTGCCCTGCTTAAAATACTTCATTCCAACCAGTGAATACACGTCTAACGCTTTATGGAAAAAACGCAATTAATACTTAGCAATATTTCAGAAATTTCTATGAATATAAGGCCACAAGCACAGGTATTGTTTCCCACACAAGAAACCAAAACGCTTCACTGTGAATTCATGGATTGTCCTCGCGCAGCCACTGGATTTGGATACGTGTTCAACTTAATCAGAACCAATTGTGCTGTATTTCAACTTCTTTTTTTGTATCTTAAAACCCTTTGACATTGAATGGTTTCAACTTGTGGAGTGGTTGAGTAAGCAGGGATTATGGGTTGGTATTTAATCAGAATAATCTTAAGATTACTTTGAGCTGCTGAATCCATCACCATTTTTTTCAGTGTAGACCATATTCCCATCATCATCCAGTGTACTAAGACACGGGGCAATGGCCTGAATGGCATTTTTTCTTCCACCAAGTCCTAGGACTGGAATTTAGTTAGACAATTACAGTTATTCAGTTCACCATTAAACAACTAGTTTAAACTTGAACAACCATTTTTCTCTTTGTATACGGTATTTTTCTTCAAGACACACGTGGTGGCTGACGGGGCACCGCTCGCCATTGCTGCAGTTTTTTTTTTTTGGGGGGGGGGGACGGATGAACTTTTGAGGGGCCTGATAATTGTTCATACTTTTATACAGTAACATTTTTTATCACATAAACATAGGCCTACACTAGACTATGTGATTTCTTTGGCGGAAGCAGGGCAATGGGAAAAGCCTCTGACATGGAGTGCAAGCCCCTGTTGACTTTTTCCCTGGATACCGGGTTTTGGGCTAGTATAAAATCATGTTTTTAGACTAAAACATTACGAAAATCAAGACTTAAATATTAATTTCTTAGCAACACACATTTTAATCATGATGAATACTATCAATCTCTTGACATTTATATTATAATTTCTGTTTTATACAAGATATAAATGGTCTGAATTTTAGCCCCAAAATCACTTTGTCCTTAAAATAACATCTTTTTTACCACATGTCATCACAGCGAGTATTACTGAACCCTTTATGCAATGTATAAAACCTATAGCAATAACAAAAATTTGGGAGGGATCCCATAAAAAATTGTACATTTTTACTTTAAAAAAAAATAAAAATATTTTCGCTTATGTTGCAGCCCAAAACATTTTCGGCCTAGAAATCGTCCCTGCCACCAAATATTTCAACCACAACCATCATTTCTTAATCCTCATATAGTTATCCTTCAATAAAGATGGTTGTGTTTTGTTGTGCGGGGGCACATTTGGTCCAGTGGATAAGCGCCCAACTCGCACCCCAAAGGTTGTGAGTTCGAGCCCCAATGAGGCCAATGTGTTTCGCCCGTGATTAGGCGCTTTACCTCAATTACTCCACCCCTCTCTACCCATGTGTATAAATGGGTACGGCATTATTCATGTTGGGAAGGTAACAGACTCGCTGTACGAGGAGGTGTAGCGATCCCCCGAACAGCCCAACATTTATATGGTGGAGCTCTTCCCAATGCTTCGAAAAGAGATGGTCACTCCGTTCCTTTATACACAGGTCCGTCCCCTTTACCTTTTACCTTGTTGAGAGCGGGGGGGTAACCCGAAAAATAGAGCACTTTCAACTCGGCCCACTCCGTTTATGCATTACCACCTATATACGAACCTATCCAGGGTTGAACGGGTGCAGGCTTAAGTATACAACCAAATGTGCTTTTTGTGTATCTAGGGTCACGAACGGTCCCTCAGAGATGAATTAGCTGTCCAAATTGGAATTTCGTGTGTGTAATTCGCGCTTCAGCAATTTTTAGCTTTGTCACTTGTCTTTAATTTGCTTTTTTTCAGAGCGCCTAATAGACTTCCACACAAAAGAACATTTTCGTGCTTTTTTAATTTCGCACTTGCTCGGAAGTGCGCGAAAAGTGCGAAAATTAACTGCAGGCAATATTTGCGCTTTCACAGTATATGTTCAGCTTCTGGCTTTTCCACTATAATGTTCTGGTCTTGTTCACACCAAGCATCTCTACCAAGGTGTGTCCCAACTTAGATTCTGTTGACGGAAGCAGGATCTCATTTAAGCCTCAAAATCCTTGCCAATTACTACCCCGTGTGTGTCCCTTGCTTTAAGGCTTAGCCTGAAGAATCACAGTACAAGAGGAGTTGGGATAGAGATATCTTCAGTGTGTCAGCATTTACACAGATTTTAACTAGAATTTCTCAGTTCCCACCTTTCATGATCACTGTATCCAAGGAATATGGGTGGGCTACCATGACCCCAGTGACTACTAGGTGAAATTTGACTCCAAATTCTTGGACATGCATATTTGACTTCCAAATGTCAAGGATAATTCTGAGCAACTTTTGAGAACAATGCATCGATTTCTGTAAAGGCAGGACCGCATCCGTGTGTATATTTCAACAATCACCCACTAAAGATTCATAGATGACCCCACTTGTGTGATCACTCTCATGTATCTCCACAGGACCCTGTGCATGCATGTATTAGTGCATGTTTACACACACCCATGCATATACAATGGCAAGATAAGAGGCAGCATTTCCACAAGAGGATCACCGATGACACCGGGGCGTATCAGGAACTCCAGAATCCCGGGGGAGGCCGGGAATCTGAAGTGATGCACATGTCAGTGGCACAGGTGGGGTGCAGGAGGTGGGTTTCCCCTATGCAGTGTGGAAGCCTTTCAGATAACTTTTTTGAAGTTAGTTTTCTTATGCAAAAATACTTGGAAAAAAAACCATAAACAATGTGCAGCTGAATGTGATGTACAACGCCTTGTTTTGGCGTACAAGTTTTCAACATGCACATCCTCGCGGTTTAGACCTTGAATCATCCTTCTTCAGACCTGATCACTCAGGCTTGATCCACCATGTCCACTCAGGCATGATCCACTCAATCTCTCTCTCATTCTCTCGCTTTTGTTACAACCACAAGGGCTGAGCATTTATTGAAATAACAATGTAAAAACACACAGAACCAATAAAAACAACCCGTACTGTCAAACGCTTGAAAAAGTATTTCAGCCGTCCATCTCAACTAATGCTCGCAAATTTACGTTCCAAAACTACCCTCTGTATTTTTAAAAAGTTATCTTTTTTCTTTCTTTTCCTCCTCTTCTTTTTTCTGGTGAAGACCCCAGGGTTCGAATGCCCCAAAATACTCCCCCCACCCCAGGATACCTGCCTGGGTGAGATAACTGTGCGAACACTGTCCATGGGACCCTTGGATTGATGAATGCCATGCTTTGTCTTCTTTCCCCTTCACTGTTTTCTGGAATGTATAAACTGTATCATATTCCCGGGTGGGCCACTTGTATTGTATTAAAAGGTGGATATGATGCGTGAACAAGAAAACACGTAAAAAGGGTCTCTTTTTTCCAACAGACGATGTACACGCGTACATTGATTAGGGTGTCAAAAACAGCAAAATGCGGAAAAAGGTACGTTTTTTCTAAACATTGAAATTGTGATGTACATGTAATACTCAAATTAAGCAGAGATCAAAAAGAAAAAATATTGTACAGCAAAGTAAGATAATAAAGGTATACTTATTGTTTAGGGCAGCAAAAACTGACAAAAATACTTCTTTAGTGTAGCAAAAACAGATAAAAATACTTGTTAGGGTATGTTTTTTTAGTCGGTGGAATACTTGTTTAGGGTGCATTTTGGAAGTCCATGTTCACGCATCATATCCACCTTTGAATACAAGTGGCCCCCTCGGGATCATATTACAAATAAAAAGGCTTGTCCTTTCTCACCTCTCACTATTTAGAGGCAGATGGACTTGAAACTCATCTCCTTGAAGACTTGAGGCTCCTGTTAATTCATCCTCAAGTTATTTTTCAAATGAACCATAAACTTCTAATTTACAAACCAAATTAATTTGAAAGAAACTTCTCTACCAATACAATTGAAATTCCTAGCTAAGTACATAACCCATTGGATCCTCATCAAGCCTTGTGGCTAGCAATTGGGACCCCCTTGAAACAGGAGATTGCAAAGTAATTCTGTGATGACAGACATTTTGAGCTGGTCAATTTGTTACATTGGTCACTGTAAAACTTCTATATAAAAGCCCGCACTAGGCTAACTTAGTATACATCATACAGCCATAGCTTATTGCATTTAACAAGTAACATGAGTAAGCTGGGACAAGGATTTAGTTCATCCTGCCACAAAAGGGGCTGGATTTGGTTTCAGAGCTAGCTTACTATATGTTTTTGATCACCAATGGGGGTGTCGTCCCTTAGCCCCCTCTACGTCTGCCCACGGTAAGTGGTGCTACCCATAGTTGGTCTCAGAAGAAGAAAGGTGTGCATAATGCCATGTTAAAGCATTTTTTTCTTTTTTAGGAAAAAAATGCTAATTTTTTCATTTTTTTTCTGAATCTTTTTCTTTTTTCTCTGAATTTTCAAATGACGTAAAAACCTTAAAAAAATTATGCGGTCAAAGACCACTTTTAAACAAAATCGTGTTGCTGTCTTCTGAGGCAAATTTTTTTTCTTGGCCTAATATGCATATTTCTCAAGAGACTATTTTTTTCCTGTCCTATTATGCCAATCGGCAAATGTGTTAGGCCTCGGCTTGAAGAGGCACTGCATGGTACATTTTGATTTTGGTGATTTCCTTTTTGATTTCTGTAATGCTTTTAAATGTTATTGTTTATTGTTTTGGATCTATTAAAAGCACGGAGCACCTGGTGCCTTGTGCAAATGATTTTAACCAAAAAATTTAAACAAAAAAAAATAATAGCTTCTTGAAAGCATATTTCAAAATTTTCAGACCAATGCTCCTTTAAAAGAGGCCCACATATCATTATCTTCACACCCCAGTTCGTGAAACTGTCCTACATTAAAAACAATTTTGAAAAGAAGGAAATAACAACAAGAAGCCATTATCAATATGTTCTTTCAATAAAAAAATAGGTTCTTTCCCATGTCACTAGGACCAATCATAGACATATCCGAGGCACTCAATTACTATACCACAGTGGGCAAATGATGATTAGGAAAATACCCCAATGGAAAAAAAGGATAATTTCAGACCACGGTGGCTTACCATAGCTGCCTTTAGTACAAAATAACTCTGTACATTCCAGTCACTGTATTTGACCTATTTAGTGTTGATCAGGAATGTTTCTTCTACAAATTTCTCCATAACCATATTCATCTAAACTAAGACCCCGTAACACTGCCAAATTGCTTATTTTTCGACAAGATTAGTTCGCAATACAATTTGCGTCCACACTAGTAGAAAACTACAAAAAAAGATTAAAACAAAGTGTGCCTACTGGAAATATGGCATTGGTATATGTAAATAACACACATTACCTCCTAATCAACGAAGTGTTTGTACACACTAGTAAATCTCTTAATCGAATGTAAAATTGCCCTTAATTGAAAGAAGCGATTTTGCGTTGTTGATTAGCAAAATTAATCTTCGTTGAATAAGGGAGAGCCACACCCTATACTTGTCAAATTTTTATCTTTGTTAACGCTTAGTTTGATTAATAGATTTTAGTGTGTACGGGGTCTTCGTGTCCCTTTTTAGATCACATGAGCTATACTCTTCCGGCCTGAACTAATGAGTGATGTCAGAGCTTTTCACGCCGTCTTATACTGCAAATCGCAATAACCGCAGCTGTAATCGCGACGTACCAGTCGCGTGCGCAATTACGCAGCAAATAGCTGCGCGAAAGCTATTACATCACTACTTAGTTCAAGCCGAACCAGTATATCAAATTCATTAGTAAAATACAGGGTGAGTCAAAAAATTGACCCTGATTGTGTCCTCCATTTGAATTTTTAATATATCTACAAATTTGTATCAATCTGAAAAGCTGGGTTCATTATCCTTTTTTCGTTCTCTGCAAGTCCAAAATCACAGTCGAAGATCGGTCTTTAACATCTGATAGTTTCATCATCCAGGTTGATCAGGCCTGGAATTCCTCTTGGCGGACTTGTAGACCTCACAGACAGTCATCTATAATGTGGCAAATGGTTTGTGCTCTCCACAATCGGTTTTGTTGAACGTTCTACTCCGATCTTGTGAAGGAAGTCTTTGTACGACCCAACGCCGTTCTGAATCTGTTGAGATTGACCATGCCTTTCCTTATCAAGGTCCCGCCTTTGGGCTTGCTAGATGGCTGTCCACAAACTGCTTTATGTTCAAGTAGAGGATGACCATTACTCAGACCATCTGTCTTTGATCCAGGATGATCAATAGGGATCTGTGACTGCAGTGTCATGATTGGGTAGCAAGTAATTCCGTGGCATTCTCTTATCCTCAAATGGTGTTGGTGGGGGATTAGGCTACCAGGTTCATCACATTTTAGGTTTTGCAGCGGTTTTCTTAATTACCTATTCTTAATTTTACTCAAAAGATCATTCACATCAGTTAGGTATAGACCAAACTACAGTTGTTTGAATCAAGTAGTCAGTTTTCTTCTCTGTCCACAGATTCACATTTGAATAACGGCATTCAAGAGAAGGAAATAGTGTCCAGAAGAAAATCAGCTATTTATTCACTGCGATTCTTGATTCGAAGACTGTAGCTTGGCCTATACTTAATCGATAGGAAAGATTGTGCAGCAATTAAATATAATGCGATAAGCTTTCCGCTGATACCACCAATAGTTTTAGATATATATTATTAAAAATTCAAATTGCGACACAATCAGGGTCAAGTTTTTTTACTCACCCGGTCTAAACATGGTGGCACAGACTTCATTTTCTGGGGGAAAACTGGGGCAAAGTGATTTTTTTTTTGGAGGGAACTTCCAAATTTTGGTCCAAATCGCTAATATGGGCCAAATTTGTGATTTTTGCCAAAAATCTGTCCATTTTTTCTTCTGGCTTGGGGGGTGGGGGGAACTTGGGGGCAAGAAAAATATTAGGGAGAAAATGCAGAGTGGTTTTTACCTAACTTGACACTTGGACGCCCTATACTGGTTAGATTTTGTTCCAATAATTTCTACGAAGGCGCTATTCTGTTATAGCACTTTGGTCTTTTTTTTCATTTACCTATCGCAATGTGGCACGCATGAGAATACTGCCAGTGTGAAATCACTGTTGCTGGTAAACGACACTGATCTCTACTGGCACCATTGCTAATTACTTCAATTTATACCAGAGCTCACCCAGAGGGCAGCAGGAAATGGGAATCACAAAGTTTGTGAATGTAAGGTGCGTGGTTCCGATCGCCTTGTGGGACCCCCTGATTTCCCCGGAGGTAGTACTCGATTTTTATATCAGATGAAAGGGCGGTTTTCTCCTTGTCATCCTGCTTTGAGCCCTCAAATCCATTCATTCCAAGATTAAACAAAAAACCCACGTTTTATTGGTTACCATCAATATTAGCACCGTATTGAATAGGGCTTTGCAGCATGCATTATTGCGTCCTACCATCAAAACCACATTTTGTTCCCACAGTACTTGATGGGGTGTATGTGCAAGTGGCCATGCTCTCATACCAAGTAGAGAACACAATACCAAAACCATTTAAAATGAACAAGCACCGGGTGGTTGCATTTTAAGAGTAGAAAAGGGAAAAATCATATCCCATGTGTGATGAGATGATAAACCAAGAGGATCATACATGTTGTGCATAACCAACATGGGTTCTGAAGAGACTGACCAGCCCATTCCCCAGGATCGCATCACCCTTTTCTTTGGTACTATATGCAAGAGGCGCATCCTATGCAGATTTTCATGTAGTAATATTGTTCAATGTGGAGATGGGGGAATAGAACAATACATTCTACTAAAATGAACCAAATATCAGTCAATTCAGTTGAAAGAACAACTTTTGGGAGTGAAATTTTCCAAAAAGGATCAGTTATCGAAATAATACTAATACTGGAGGCCTAATAATCTGCCAGTCCTGTGGTGTTTAGCACCTGCACACTGTTAAAAATGATCTTAAAATAACAGCATTTTGACTGTTAGCCGGGACTCAAAACGTGCAAATGACTGTAAAAAAACGTGGTTTTAACTGTTGTGAGTCCCAGCTGCCAGTCAAATCGCTGTTATTTTAATGAACATTTTTAACAGTGCAAGAGCACTGTATAGCCATTTGTGGCTTGTGGTTTGTCAAAGAAAGAGTTTTCCAAAATGAAAGTGCTTTCAAATGGCATGTCTCCAAAAATTGTCCTTTTTGCAATCATCAAACCATATGGACTAGAACAAGAATTACACCAATACAACACCGTCCCTCTGACAAGACGAATAACAATATCATCTAGACAAGACACAATGACCAAATAGAAACATAAATTTGCCTTATATACCTAAAACATGATTAGTGGGACTACATGCCTTAAAAGCTCCTTTTCACTGTGTTAAATGTGTATCATGTGTGCCTCGGCTAGTGTATCATAACTGAACTACATTTTTATGCATGTTAAATTTGATATAGTGGTGTAATTTTGCTTACCATATTCCTCATACTGTTTTACAAATTAATTTCGCCATGTAACACTGGAAAATCATAGAAATCAAAATTGTAAATTAGCTGTTACAATTCCAAAATGACAAATGTGTAAAATGTTGCCGAATTCAAACCTGTACACTTACTTTTGTCCTTAAACTACTCCTGCTAAATTGATGTTAAACTCCAAAGGTATTTCTAGTGTAGTTTTATCATTAATTTTTTAGAAATTAAGTCTGGTTTTCCTGAAATTTGTTAATCTTTTTGTAAACATCACACCGAGGTATCTTGAATGATATATTTGTGTGTACTTTCTAACCCTAGTTTCCACAATTTCGAACTGTTGAAAACTGAAGTTTTAAAAGAGTACATAGTTTCCACCCCATTCTTAAAGAGACATGAGGGATTTCCAGAAGAAGCGGTAAGCCGCCCCCAATTTTTCTCGAACCCCGGTTTTTTAATTATTTTATACAAATTTGGAATGCTTACCGATGTACTTAGATCACACCTGAATGAAAAGCCGAATACGCCGTCTTATGTATATAAGATGATGATTTATAGTAGTTTCTGTAAGTGCACTACAGAACAAGTCAAGCATGTTTTGCTATGGGGACGATTACATAGTTCAAAACAAAGGTTTCAGTTTTCTTTTGCACCTGTTTGGTAAAATAAACCTTCCAAGTTCTCGGTAAGGTGGTCTACACCCGATCCAGTGAAATTTGAGAATTCGATCCTAAAAAAATCTCCTCCGGTCACTCTAAATGGGCATTTCAGTCTTTGTGATGTAACTAGCCATGTATTAAAGCTAACACTGTTCTCGTTTTCCCACCGAGAGGAGGGAAGGGTAACGAGGTAAGGCTAAAGAAATTGCACATCTTGGTTGGGATTCGAACCCGGGGCCACTGAAGTATCAGTCACATGAGCAGAGATGGGGCAAGCCACGAGGTGTTGCTGGCCCCGCCAACTCGATTTCGTGCCACACGTTACAAAAAATAACGTAGAATACCGAAATCCCCGCCATTATTCTAAGCCCGTTAAACTATTATGCATCGTAGAAAGGAAATTTACTGTTTTAAGATAGTCAATCTTAGCTTTTTTAATGACGTTAACACAAAATATGTGTTTGCGTCATACAACATCAATAAACATCAAACTAACTTCATCATAACGGCAAAGTCCATCTTTTCAGATTGCTGATACTTAATGGTGGAATGGCAGCAGGATTCAGGTATTTCAGGTATTTTACCATTAAATAACAGAATTTTTTAACAGTGATGCCTATTTGTATTCGTATTTGAACATCACTCACTTCTTCTTGGACTAAGTGCTTTTCTAGCCCTCAGCTCAGTGAGTTAGTGAAGTTTTGGTCGTGATAGGGTTATGACTATAATGTAACTTAGAGTGATTTTTTGTAAAGAAGATCAAAATAGTCATGAGAAACTGACCAATTTGCCATCTGATATGGTGTTGGCAGCCATATTCGATTTGTCGACCTCTATGACCTCCTGACCTAAATATTTTTTATTCAAGTATTGTGAATATCATTCTATGAAATCTTCTTTAAATAATGGAACTTAACTTTTTAAGAATTTGAATACTGTACTTTAGAAATGTTGTGTTAGAAAACAAGTGAAAAGTGGAAATTATGCTGCCACCATTAGCTGCCTCTACCCTACTCGATATGTGTTCAAAAATGTCTTTTAGTTTCATAAAGAAAATCCACCACAAAATATCCTTTGTTTGAATTTAATGAAACTGCATCTCATGTTGGTTTGCGAGTTTTGGTTGTGATAGGGTTAAGGTCCTATAATGGTAACTTTAGTGATTTTTTTAAAGTAAATGAAATCAAAATAGTTCACAAGAACTGAACCAATTTGCCATCTGATAGGCGGCAGCCATCTTTGATTTGGCACCCTATGACCGCCCGAGTATTGTTAATATCATAACTATGGAAATCTTCCATGAATCTCTTTAAATTGGAACTTTTAACTTTTAACTTAAAAAAAAAAATGTTGTGAAAACAGGAAGTCAAAGGAGGAAATTATGCTGCCCGCATAGGCGGCCTCTTCTGACTCATGTCCTTGTTCAAAAATATTCTTTTCGTTTCCAGAAAAAAATCCCACCTACAAATATTTTTGTTTGGAATTTATGAAACCGAATATCATGTGGTTTGATCATTTTTTATGGAAAAAGGGTAAAAAATATTGTAGAATCATGTCCGAGTGAAGGAGAAAGCCTTGAGAATGTTGAACCAGAAACGGTGTCTTCTGCTGAATCTTTAACACTTTGCCATGTTCTACTCTTAAACTGTATGTTTTTCACAAACTACACAGATTCCAGACATTAGAAACATTCATACAGTGGGGATCAGCATATCGCTTCTCTTTTAAAATGGCACCCCCTACTGAGAATTCCTCGATCTGCCCCTGCTGGTAGTGCCTTTAACTTAATAATTTAGTTTTCAATCAACAAAACTGGCAAATGATAATGCCTATCTTGTCTTCAAAGCATTGCCTTTTAAGTCCATAGGCTTACACTACTCATCAAATAATAAGCTACCATTGACAGAAATAGAAGTACACAAAATGGATTCAACATGTAAAAATATTACCAAACCCCTTTCAGGATTGGGTCCACCCCTAGGCCTAATATTAACGATAAACCAGTTTTACAATTTTGCCTGTTGACTGACCAATAATTATTTTGAAAAGTGAAAGTAAAATTAAATTTCTTTTATTACTCTTCACATACCTACACACACCGCACTCTCTGTCTACATCAAATCAAGGCACTATAAGTTAACATCAAAAACTAGGCGTTTCCTCGACGTGACCCACTTTTTTCAGGCTAATTATATGTCATGGAATAATAAAAGTATTTGAACATGATTATATTATAAATTACTTACCCTAACATTAATTATAAACTAACTCAAATCCTAACTCAACCATTACTCAACCTTAATCCCCAGCCTAATCCTAACCCTAGCTCTTTGTACAGTCAAACAGAGTTGTGGCAGAAAAGCATATAGGGATAAAAGAAGACACCTTACCTTAAAGCAATATTAGCACATTTTTTGAAGAGCGCCCCCAATTTTCAAAATTTGATATTTTTGCAGAGTTATGTTGGTAATTGTCTACAAAACTATACCTGCAAACGAGAATGCTAAAAAATACGTATTTATCATAAAATAAGTGATTTTGTAATTAAAATTGGGATCCCAGATTGGACTTAACGGCGGAGCTGGAAATGCTACGTTTATGTCCGTCCATGATGAAATAGTGCCACCTCAAGAAAATAACATCTAACTTGACTTGCCTGAACCAATAAAACAACTAATGGATGAGCGCAGATGTACAAGGCGCTATTTCCCGGCTATTTAAAATTGGAAGGCCGTTTCCAGCAGCCCTTGAATTATTATCGGGATCCCGATATTAATTATTCTAATTACAAAATTCCTTCGTTTGTGACACACAGACTTTTTCGAGCTTAACCATTCGCAGGTATAGTTTACTAGCCCGTTTTCAATGCAACCATGTAAGAATCTCAAAATTGTTGAAAAATTGAGGGCGCTCTTAAAAAAAATGTGCTAATATTGCTTTAAAGAAACAATCTAATAATGTGAAATGAAATTTCCATTGACATGATTTTTTTTCTGAAAATGCACTAAAAACCATGTTAGATTTTAAATTCCCTGTATTTCTTATTTGCCTCAAATGTTTGGTCATTTATGATGAGAAAGCACTTGCATTTTCTTCTAAACTTTTTGTTCAATTAAAGTGGAGATTTTTATCAACTTCGATAAATTTAGGGATTTATCAGTTGCAATACAAAGATCTCTTTTTTTCTCAAGAGTACTGCATGCCTATTAAAGGTGCTTGTTCTGATCCGTCTCCACACACCTAAATTACCAGAGAAGTAGTCCATCAAATTTGACACCAGTATGAGGAGGGCACCCCAAATATTTTTCTCATTGTCCTGAAATTTCATTTTTCAAATCCTCTTCTTTCCCAAGATACAGACAAAAAACTGCTGTTTTAATGGTTAAGCAATAAGCAGCAATTTGTCATTAAAGTTAAATTTATTTTTGATACAGAAAATTGTCAGCATGGGAGCCAACCCAAATATTGGTTACAGAGGTATTCCCACACAAATTTTCAAAGGGGGGTGTTGTCGACAAAACTGTCCATTTGCCGACACAATTTCAAAAATATTCCGGCTTGCTGCGCTTGCCTTGGAAATATGGGTATACCCGGAGAGTTATACTGCATGTTATGTGAAGTTATTCTGTAAAAACAATCAAATATTTTAATTCATTAAAATATTCCACCAACATCTATTTTTCGAAAAATACCAATTTTTGCTGACAAGTGAACATTTTGCCAATAGAATTCTGTAAATGGGGGTGTCAAGCTCCACACCTCTCCCCTCTAGGAGCGGTCCTGATTGGTCAACTTTTTACTTACTTTGGTAGCAAATTATCACATTTTTGTTTCATTTTGATCCAAATTGTGTCAGAAATTATTATGGTGAGCTCCCCCTGACTAATCGTTTTTGAGCTATAGGGTAAACAATTCAGATGGTAAAAAACCTGATTTTTTTTCTTTCAGGTAAGATGGGGGATGAGGTTGTGGATCATGAAATGCTCCGATTCAAATTAGAGTATACATCAATAACCTGCCCCAAAATTAATGAAACGTGCATACAAATTTCAACAACAGTTCAGATCTGAAGAGGTTTTGTCCTGTATGATGGAGGGCTATTTATTTGCATATCATGCCTGCATTCTTTTATAGGAACTTAAATTGGTAAAGGTAAAGTTGAAAGAAAGGTGGTCATTTACAAAATTAACCCCTCTCTGCCATACCAAGAATTCTTTTCTTCTATACCACTAAGAAACGTTACCCTGCTAAGATTGTGTGGTTTCACTTTTAAGAAATCCCCTTAAGCAAGAACTTGACATTGTTCATATCTACGTGCACACTTAACTAATATGGGGACTAATGTCCACACTACCACCACAGTAGCTAGTAAAACCTGTACGATTCTGGAGGGCCCCTGGACCTCCCGTTTGAGAGTGCAATAGCTGACGACAACTCGATTATTACCGGCATTTTTTCGTTGCTGATTGCGTGGGTGGGGGTTGGGACTGGATGGCTGAATAATTGGAATTCTGTGATGCTATAGATTGTTTGCTGTTAAGTTTGAACATGAACTTTGATAAAAAAAAATAACATTAGTAATACAAAAAGATGAAGATTATGATGCCATCTAATGTTATATACAGATGGACACTAGAGTTGGTGATCCTCTTTCATCCACTGCCTACCTCACTGTCTGTAAATATTCTAACCCCATGTACAACATTATATTTGCGAAAAAGTTCCGACATGCTTTAAAGGTGTTTAGAAACAGTAGTACAGTAGTTCTAGCATATAAGTTTCAGGGGTCAAGCAATTTTGGCAAAACAGCCAGAAAAATCTCCAAATTTTTGATGTTTTCCCCCAAAACTTCACTTTCATATTTCTCTTTTCGGTACAACATTATAGTTTGTGAAAAAGTTTTGACCTTTTTTTTTTAAGGTGTGTAGAAACGGTAGTACCAGCAGTACTAGCATAAATGTAAGTTTCAGGGTCAGCGATTTTGGCCATAAATCATCAATTCTTGGCAAAAAATCAGCAATCTCCAAATTTTGGATGCTTTCCCCATGATTTCACTTTCCCCCCAAATTCCCCCCCCCCCCACCCTCCTCCCACTACTGCTAAATGGTTGTGGGATCAACGACACTGGGTTGGAAAAGTGTTATCACCAAATGTACAAACCTGAGTTAAACGCAATTTGGTAGCTACAATTTATTTCCCCTTTAGATAGAATATTTACAATATCACAAAGGGTCATACTTCACTTTATAGTAAATATACTATACCTACAACCAAGTGGGAACTAGTTGTGCAGTGCAGATCCACTTGACATTTACATTGAATGTATGGAAACCACTATTAGCTATCATATTGTAGGCTATACAATTGATCACTCTTCAATTGATTTGCGGGATAAATGGAAGCATTTTTTTTCTCTAAGTCTATAAAAGGAGGTATAACAAAGACCCCATGACATTTGCTATGGTTTTATTCACTTTGTTCAAGAACTTTGGTAAAATATCTAAAAGATGAAAGATAGTCTCTTCAGTCTCAAGTTAAAGGGCAAGGTGTTGTGTGTGTGTGTGTGTGTGAGTTGTGTGTGTACAGATATGCAATGTCTTATGTGGACGTTTTTAAGCCTTAGGCGATGAAAATAAAAAACCCTGTTTTACGGGCCCGACCGACCCTGATTTTTTCAGTTTTGCAGTTGTTTTTTTTTAGTTTTTCCAAAAATCATGTAAAATCAGCCTGTTTTTAGCCCAAATTTATCAATTTTGGCTAATTTCTTTTTAGAAAATTTGTAAAATATTTTCATTTTTTCGCTTGATTTTTCAGATTTTGAGGCAATTTTAGGCCAATTTTGACCTCCAGAAAAGAAACAAAAATTAAAAAAAGAAAAAATTCGCCCGACCGACCGACCCTACTCGAAAGGTCCGCTCGCCCGTAAAACAGGGTTTTCTTTTTTCGTCGCCTTATGGGGACATTTTTCTTTGTTGGGACGTTTAAACAAAATTCTAAGTACCCACAAGCTAATTAATATGTATCAGTCTTAAGAGAGAGCCCGTCACCCTAATTTACATACCAGAATAAACGCAGCGAGATGAATCTTGAAAAAAGCTAAAAATGTTTAATCATCGCCAGTTGTAAAAATTGCCTTAATACCACCTTAACAGAGAGTGTTTTAATGCATAATGTAGGCCTATATCGTAATTTTACATAAAACAGAATAAATCCCAACCCTAAATTTTGATAGCCCTCTCTAAATAAATTTAGAAAAAAACAGGGGAGGGCGGCCAAGAAATCCCAATTTCAGACGTCGCCATTGGTTTAACACGTAAAAGCGAAATCTTGACGAAAAATTCTGAATTTTTTATATGTTGTCAAGGAATATTTTCTTATTCCAAAACCGTTGGAGTTGAAGAATCAACTCCACTGGAAGGGTTATTTCTGAATTTTTTTTGTATTAATAACGAACAAGGACAAGGTCGTATGTAGGTCATGGGAACACCCATGACCGGCCCACACCAAAGCACCCAAATTGGTTTGTGGTTTTCACCCTGTAATGCTGTAATTTCTTTTGACATTTTTGGTGAATTGCAATAATGAGGCTTGGCTGCCACCGCCTGGAAAAAAATAACTTTCAACATGTTAAAAATATTTTTTTTAGCTTTTCTTTTTAAGATTAGAAGGGCGCACACCACTAAATAATCGCTCCATTGAAATACACGTAAAATACCACATCACGCCCGCTGATTTGCACCCCGCGTGACAATATTTTGAATATTATGAATTCATTTCCCTATAGATCACAACTAAAACTTTCGAATAAGTTTCATTTCTTGATATAATTCTAGTAGAGATTTTAAGAAAAGGGCATATGAACAGCGCCACCACTATTTTGGCCTGACGTGTACGCCTCATAGCCGCTTTCGACCAGGGCCGGAAGTCGAGGGCCTAGTTTCTACACCAAATCAAATTTCCAAATTTTGTGATAATCTCAGCGATGGTCAAGCTATACTCTTTCACTTTTATTATAATATAAAACCCTCACTAGGAACCGGTCCCCAGAGGACTGCAAAATATCTCAAACATGTTTTGTCATTTTACCGGAACTACCTACCATTCCCCCAAACGTGGAGTGATTTTAGTGTTGTGCGCCCTTAATATTATTGCAGTTTGTTCCATTAAAGACAGCCTGTCACCCAAAGACAGTTTAAAGGTGCAACGAGCGATTTCAAATAACAGGTATCCCTAAAAAATGTGAAAATTCTGATTTTTGCACTGGTGTAAATCTTTCTATTAAAAATATCCCCATCGGGAAGGATTAAGCTGAAAACTGTTTCTTTGGTACAAAAATTGTGAAATTTCTAATTTCATATAGGAGCAAATACGAAATTCAGCCAATGTTTTCTATTGAAATATAAGCATATACAGATCACCTTTTGTTTTCATTTAAAGTTATTTCTGTAGCCAAATTAAAGGTAGGAAATCTATTGTGTATAATCTATATGAAATCACTACATATTACAGAAAATATGGATGACTTGAAATCTCTCGTTGCACCTTTAAGAAGTTTTCTAAGTAACTAGCTCATTTTGACACTAACAAATAAAAACAACTGGTACAAACCATTTGCTTGTCCCCTGAACCAAAAGAGTTTGACCTGGTGAATTAATCACATTTTAATGAAATATGCAAATAAACTCATTAATATTCATTATGTAGTCAATGCAACATACAACTATTACAGCACTATGACTCATCATTCTGTAAATGTTCCAAATGAGTCTGTCATTCCATTACAGTAGTAGGGTGGATAATTCACATTTTAATGAAATATGCAGATGTCTTCATTAATATGCAGATAAGGTGACACAAAACTATGAAGCACCAGACCTCACCATGCTCTACCACCCGACCAAGTCATTGTCAAGGGAATCTGTTGTTACACTGGATTAATGGTTCAAAGTTTGAACCCAGATATTTTGATGCTAATAATTTATAACTTGACCTCAGATGACCTTTGATCTGTGGCCAAGTGACCCTTGACCTTATCATCATCAGACTGATTCCCCGTGTTGCATGGTATGGCCCAAGTTGTTGGCAAGTATGGCCCAAGTTGTTGCAAAAGACGTAAACTTTTCATAGTGTGTGCCATTGATGTTTTTCAAACCATTTTATAACTTGACCTCATGTGACCTATGAACTTGGCAAGTGACCCTGACCGCAGCATAAAACTTCCCAGGGGCCTCTTTGATCCAAATTCTGAAGGCAATTGGGACTTTACCGTCCTGAAGGCAGCCAATTGTTTTCAGAGCCTTTTTATTACTTACTTGAATCTCAATTACCTTTGACCCTGTATTTTGACCTCATGATCATATTAAGGTTTCCAAGGTGCATCTATGCGTGGATAACAAAATGGCAGGGTGCATCTATATAGTGATCCCAAGTTCTGTAGAGCCGAGTTCCAAGTTTTAGCGGAAGAGGCCGAGACTACACCAACACATATTTGAAAGTCCCCTTCTTGAGGGCCAAATACTCCTGAATTTCTTATGTTTTCCTTTATATTTTCCTGAGCAAATCGAGGAGGGGCCAAAAATCAATGGTTGGTGGAAGAGAAGATTACATAGCTTCCCAATGCATTGCTTCGCAGTGGACGATTTTTGTACAGGGTAGTCATGTGAATCGTTATAGATGCCACATTCTTAAAAGGCAAGTTTGTGATCAATCCTGTTTAACTGTTAATTAGGTCATTAACCTCTAACGATTCACAATCCGTACCTGTACAAAAACCTCCCCCCCAATTTTTGGAAGCAATGCTGTGGGAAGTTAACTGATATCTTCCTTTGGTTGGCGGGCTGGATTTGGCCTGCGGGCATGGCCTATTGAGAACGAACACTAGAAAGGGTGGCCCTTTTCTTTATCTAGTTTACTTTTACTTTTACTTCTTGAATGGAACCAGTTGATGTTTCTGCCTGACCCTTTGAACCTTCGGTATGTAACCTGACTGCAACTAAATACAGATTAGCAAAGGGCCAACTAACGATCCAAGTTCTGTAAGGCTATTTGATTTTTTACATTTTCAGATGATGCCATTTGATGTTTTTCAGCCCATTTTAATAACTTGAACCTCATATGACCCTTTGACCTTGGTATTTAACCCTTGACTGCATTAGATCATAATAGGCGGTTCCCAAGATAGGCATCTGACCCTACTCTTCTGTAGTCAATTGGACTTTTAATTCTCGAATAAGAAACTTTCTCCAACTTTATCTTTTGAAACACAGGCACACACCACACAGGCAGACAGATAAGACTGGTAGTGCTCCTACAAAACTGCAAAATTCCATTAACAGGCTCAAAAATGGTCCAAAACTTTAAGAGAAACGTCTGACAACAACGTCACTTTAAAAATGGTGATAGTATGTTCAAAAGGTGTCCAAAGAAGGTCCATTTAGAGGGGTTTGGGTCCCCCTTTCAAAAAAGATCCCCTTTTTTGGAGTCTTGCACCCCCCCAAAAAAAAGAAAATCCTGTGTCCACAAGCCCTAAATACAACAACCAAGGCCAAAGTTTCCAAACATTGGCACCATTTTGCACCACTTGGGCACTCTTTTGGAAACCAGAATTATAAAGGTTGGTTGTGGTTGCGGTTGTTGTAGGTGGTTGGGGTTGCTGTAAGTAGTTGTGATTATTGTTGTTATTGTTGGGATTCTGCTGCTCTAGCTGCTGTATGATGCTGCTATATTCTGCCAGTCATTCAAACTTTTGGACACAAAAATAATCTCCAATAATATACATTTTTATTTAAAAATGCACATTCATTTAAGTAAAAAAATACATGTTACAGAAAAATACCCCATAACAGACTGCACACTCCATGTATATAAATAAGGGGTGAAAAGTACACAAGGTTCTCAACACTAACTAAATATAACAAGGGGTCATGTGAGAGGTGTAAGAATGTTGTGAGAGGGCACGGAAAGGACAAAACACACAGAACCGCCAATGTTTTCATACCATGACCGCAGTAATGCGGCCCTGGAGGGTTCTGTAAGGAATTTGCACCCATGTTCGAGGAGTTTGTTTAGATCAAGTCACCAAAACAACCCCTTATTTCATGCAGTGGCCCACAGGGGGGGTAGGACACGATCTGCTCGATTTGGGCATTGGGGATTTCCAAACGGTAATTTGGGGAACTGCTACGTGTATTTCCTATGGCAGTCTCGGTCCCAGTGACATTAAAAAATCATCTCTTAAACCTTTGTTCAAAAGATCTTAGTAATATCATGATAAATTAAGAAAAAATTATTGACTTCAAAATCCGTCGGGGTTAGTGGATTAACCCCGCTGCAAAATAGTGTAATTTCCAATAACGGCCATTTAGATTTAAATATTCGTGACCAGGCCCAGTCTTTAGTCAAGTCTGTGTGTAACCGTTCGATATGCGTAAGAGCGCCCTCCTACCGTTAAGTCTTTGAAACAGACTAGCACCCGGAAGTTGATTCCGTTTTGAATTTGCTGTTGCTGTTAGGTTGGCATGTCCTACCCCCCCTGACCAAAACAACCCCTTATTTCAGGCAGTGGCCCAAAATGGTTGCAGATGACTAAAGAATGTTGGGGAGGAAATCCCAGAGCACTGGAATGGTCATGCTCCGACCATACCAGACACGTTTCTCTCGTTGCAGGAGTGTAATCTCCATTTTTTTTTTTTTTTTTTTTTAATATACATTTTTATTTAAAAATGCACATTCATTTAAGTAAAAAAAAATACATGTTACAGAAAAATACCCCATAACAGACTGCACACTCCATGTATATAAATAAGGGGTGAAAAGTACACAAGGTTCTCAACACTAACTAAATATAACAAGGGGTCATGTGAGAGGTGTAAGAATGTTGTGAGAGGGCACGGAAAGGACAAAACACACAGAACCGCCAATGTTTTTATACCATGACCGCAGTAATGCGGCCCTGGAGGGTTCTGTAAGGAATTTGCACCCATGTTCAAGGAGTTTGTTTAGATCAAGTCACCAAAACAACCCCTTATTTCATGCAGTGGCCCACAGGGGGGGGTAGGACATGCCAACCTAACAGCAACAGCAAATTCAAAATGTCATCAACTTCCGGGTGCTAGTCTGTTTCAAAGACTTAACGGTAGGAGGGCGCTCTTATGCATATCAAACAGACTTGACTAAAGACTAGTCCTGGTCACGAATATTTAAATCTAAATGACCGTTATTGGAAATTACACTATTTTGCAGCGGGGTTAATCCACTAACCCTGACGGATTTTGAAGGCAATAATTTTTTCTTAATTTATCATGATATTACTAAGATCTTTTGAACAATGGTTTAAGAGATGATTTTTTAATGTCACTGGGACCGAGACTGCCATAGTAAATGCACATAGCAGTTCCATAAATTGCCATTTGGAAATCCCCAATGCCCAAATCGAGCAGATCGTGTTCTACCCCCCCTGGTGGCCCAAAATGGTTGCAGATGACTTAAGAATGTTGGGGAGGAAATCCCAGAGCACTGGAATGGTCATGCTCCGACCATACCAGACACGTTTCTCTCGTTGCAGGAGTGTAATCTCCAACAACAAACTGTAGGAATTCAAAGAGCCAACAGAAAAGAAATGTGTAATCTCTCTAACTGTGACGTGAGGCATTTGTTTTTAATAACAGTAATTAAGATATTTTTGCATTCTAATTATCAGGAATGGAATGTTGTTTGGGTTTTTGGAGAGCACAAAAACAACTTTGTTTTGAATCAATTTTGCAAAAACAAATCGGAGCCGATGAGAAGTTATTGTGAACCTCTGGAATCTGTAAGGCATTAAGCTTGTCCCTCCCTGACCCCCTCTCTCTTTTTCTATCATGTTTTATCTGAATTCAGAATTTCAATTAACTCAATTTATAACAGAGAAGCACATTCAGCTTTGACCTTCTATTCATATACCTTTTCAGCCAAAAATTGTGTCATATACAAGCAATAAACAAAACCATAATCTACAACAAATGGGCAACATTGCATATGAATGTCAACACACTGTTTTCAACTGATGCAGCATGCTTCAAAGTTAACAAGAATTATGTGGTGCTTAATTAAGATGCCCCCACAACTGTGGTTTAATCACATTGATGAAAATATGCAAATGAGCTCATTAATATTCATAATCTGTCCAAAAAATAAATATAGCACATGACCATGTCATGTTCTATCAGCATGCCACGTTAGAAGTTCATTGAGTAATCGGTTTAGTCTGTAGAGTGGATTAATGATTTTGTTGACCATCCAGACAGGCATCCATCTGGGCAGGCATCCAGGCATCCATTCATCTGCATGATCACATTGCATTGGCCCTCCACAATATGGTTGTGGGGGCCAAAAATGTGAAGCCCGCCACCATATGATCAAATACACAATCAAATTGCCAGAGCTTGATTAGTTGATGTTTTGATTTTAAAAAAACAGTCACACAAATCAATGTATTTAAAAAAAATACATCACAGTCCTCGGAAAGCTAGTGTCATCTGCGACAGCGGTTTGTGAATGGGGCGAAAGGTCACATGAGGTCACCAACATGTGAGTCACTACCCATGGTCCATTGTATGCAAGTATCATGAAAATGTGCGCACATTTATGTGGAAACAGTGGGCAATTATGTTTAGGTTAAAGGGGGATGGCCCGATTTAAGGATATGAAGTTTTCATCTTGATAGATTGGCCTTCACTCTAAAACCTCATCTGTAAAGTTTCGCTCCGATATTTCAATCCGTTTTGATGCGAGAGCTAAAAACGTGATTTTGTAAGCCCCATAGAGTACTGTGTAAAATTCTTAAACAGCTGTGAAAATGTAAGCAATTTCATTGGTTGATGCCCGGGTTTAATTCATTTCATTGAACCCAGGTAGTACGCGCTGTGTATTGAAGTTATTTTTAGGTTGAAGCGCTCGCGTCATACCACGTTTTGCTACTTTCGCGCGCACCTGCCTACGTTGCGTCTCGTTGCGTATGATCGTTGCGTTCAACGGGTTGTTCGATTGTTGTCACTGGGTGGTGGCAGTCCTTTCTTGTTGTATTTAAGCCGTAAAGCATCGCGAAATTGGGTTAAAGATGACCTTAAATGATAAAGCTGTTTAAGAATGAGAATAAAGGTATGATTTTGGGAACCGGTACTCTCTTTACGACGAATTGAACCCGGCGACACCATTATTTTTGCGTGGAAGAACTCGGCCTCCGGCCTCGTTCTTCCACTTAAAATAATGGTATCGCCTTGGGTTCAATTCATCATAAAGAGAGTACCAGTTCCCAAAATCATACCTTTATTCTCTAATTAATATTGGTCGACCAAAATGGGCCACATTTTCGCTCATAATTTCCAAACCAAACATCCTTTGGCTCTAAGATTTCACAGGGTAAATGAGAAAAATAGTAGCTTTCTTCTGATACCGAAATGTTGACCACTTCCGGTAAAATCTGGAGCTTCTGGGGACGAGGCTATTATAATAATTAGCGATCGGGCCATGGACCTTTAACATTTTGACTACAGATACACATATAGAGATACACATAGACAGACACACTACCAAAGCAATCATAGGCGGATTTAGGGGGGGGGGACGCACCCAGCGCGCGCACCCCCCCCCCTATTTTTTGCAAATCAAAGGGCGCCTTGTAGATGTAGAAAAATGCCTTTTGCCGCACAGGGTGCCGGGCGCCTTGATAATGACCTTTTGTGGGCGCCCTTGCCGACACAATTTGTAAAATTTTATTGACACAATTTGTTTTCATTCTGTTTGAAATTCTGAAGAGCAGGGGGGTACTCTTCTTTATTGTGTTCTTTTGTGCTCTGGTGCTTGAAAAAAATTTAAACTATAGGCGTTGCCA
>JAMKCH010001454.1:0-39551 GCA_023653785.1 Ophioderma brevispina
AACGTTGGACATTGGACTACCTGCCCACTCTTCAACAACGCCAGAAATGGCTCTACCCAGAGAGAAATTTTGAAGTCGGTGACTCGCTGGCGCCACGGAACTCGTGGCTCATGGGAAAGATTGAGGAGGTTCATAGAGCAAGCCAAGGATTCGTCCGCAGTGCCACAATCAGAACCAAGACAACTACACTTGTAAGGCCGATCAGCAAGTTATGCCTTCTCCTGGAACAAGAGTGAACAATATGAAAATCCATGCACAAGAAATATTGACAGAACATTCATCTGGATTCTACATGATACTAAAACTGTGATCTTTTGAAGCGCCCAGAGATTGATACTAGTAGCCAGCTCCAAAATGCCTAGTGCAGGTAGCTGAGTTTTATGAATCCTGCAAAGAATGCAGAATGAACACTTGCTATGACTTTGATATTGCAGTCAAGGACTAACAGTTGCTGTACTTGATTCCTGAATGGTTGATCAACTTCAAGAATGTATCATCGTGGTTGGTGAACTCGTAATTAAACTGTAGCAGCCACAGTGTGATGTGTGACAAGATCAGATTGTTATGCTTGTGCACAGACAATCTGCGACGAATGTGATCTGTTTAGTCAGCAAACTGTTTATCTGCGATCTTCAAGGCAAAAAATGATGCTGGTAAATGATATGTGATCGGGACGATTGCTATGTTTGTGCAGAAGCAATCGTGTACATGTGCTAAGATTGTTATGTTTGTGCACAGACAATCAGGCTACATGTACTCGGCTTTATATTCAATACGAGAAAAGGGGGAAAATTAAGTTTTTCTATCAATGTTTACGGCATTGCGTGTAGGGACTTTTGCGTATTTAGCTGAAACTGAAGTGAACATAGTGCAGAATGAGACTAGTGACATTAGCAAGACAGCAAGACATGTACTGCGTGTGATCATCAGCCTGGCTTCATTTATGAATAAAACCCAACCCAATCACATACCAGCTCATTGTGATAAAAGGTGATATTGTCACCTATTAGTTTTTTCAATTAAAAGGTGATCAAGTGACTATAGATTTCATATTCAGCACACTCAGACTCAACACATTTGCAGTTTGCCCTATTTAATTGGGAAAATGTCAGTTTCCTTGTGGTGTTGTGGTTTTGTTTCTTTCAGGCCATATTTGGGCACAATTTGGTGTCATCTGAGTCTGCTGTGATGAAATAAGACTAAAATAGATAAAAATTCTTGATCACATGAACATTAAGTTGACAGATTGCAAACACTTGGATTCCAGCATTGACTGTGTTTTACTTATAAATCTGTTTTCATTTACAAGCTCATTTTATAATGATCTGAAATTTTCCTAGCTTGAAGGTGTTCAAAACTTAGTGTTTTTTGAGCCATAAGTAGTGATATGAGCATTGGCACACAGATTATGAAGTAACTTTTGAGCTTAAAGTTTTCCAAATTTATCCACATTTAGGATACATTGCTCATAGTGAATTTCTGAGAAATTTTAGATTACATCAGTGTCAAGATACTGGTATTAGTGTTAGGTGATCCTTTAATTTAGCAATAGTGTTTTGCATGAGCTTACTACAGTGAAAAATAGATCATTGTTTTACTGAAGTTTGATAGCTCATTTCTGAAGCAATTCAAAGCATTGTTATGCTTAAAGGGATACTCTGTGATTTTTGGACATTTGGATATTTTGTCGTCTTACTGTGTGCGACTGGGGGCGGGGATGTAAAGTCCAAATTCGAGTGTCAGTGATTAATGTGCCTTTAAATTAAGGGAATTGTTAAGTGTGCCTTTAATTTTGCAAGGAATTATGGGTAAAACTTTGTTGATAACATGGCGCTGCCCATTGATCGGACGTGAGTTTCGATATCGTCTTTTACGAGTTCAAATTACTAAAGAATCAGAGATCATAGAACTTATTTGCACATACAAGGGGTGGTGTAAGTCAGTAAAGTAAGATCTGAGCATAATTCTGGAGTAGTTTGTCATGTCATTTGCGTGTCGTTTCTTCACTTCTTGTGCGAGTCGTGATCACCCATCCGTGAAACAATGTATATCATCGAGTGAATTGAGCATCATTACAAGCTCGATGGCAATTGGACCCTCGGAGTAGTATTCGAGTAGTAATCATTAAAATGAGACATACATGTGTTATTAAACACAATTTGACTTGATTTCAAATTTACCCCTGTAATTTTTACCACCTTATTTTACAAGTTACCACATTTCAAGAGGTGACCAAAAATTCTGATTCAAGATCCTTCAAACTATAGGAAAAAAATCTTCAAACCTTCGTCCCCACACTTCTAGGACTGGATTCGCATTTTATAAACCCTACTATGGTAAAGACTGCATACCAGATGAAGTCATTAAAGAGTGGGAATACCAGTCGTTGATTCACAAGTTTTACTCGGATGGATAGGAGGCTCAGCACCACAAGAGGTGAGAGATAAAAACATCGTCCCTCGTATAGAAAACAACGAGGATAGAGGGACGCTTCTTGCGTTTTTTTTTTTTTTTTTTTTGGGTTGCTGTAACAATAGGTGGCATTCCACACTCAGTATTTGCTTTTGTTGTAGCAAATTGTTTGCCTGACTTTGTGCAGATGAACAATAGGCGTTGGATTAAGGTCAATGATAGAGATGATATTGTACAAACTCTCTCTCAATCCTCTCCAAGAGGGTGGTCAAAACAAAATCTACAACAATCGCACAAAAACAAAGGTCTCCCATCCATGAGGAATTTGATCAACCCGTACATTAAATTTACAGTATGGAAGGAAAAACGGGTCTCATGTTATGACTACTTGACTAACCTGGTTTTTAAACTTAGATGTTACCCATGTCTCGGTCGTCTTCTGGGTTTCACGAGCGCCACTGGTTAAAAGATAATGCTAAAACGCAAAACTGAGACTTTTCGCTTACCACCCCTGCTGGGACGCCCTCCACCAACTTTGTCCAACACGAACATGAGATGCATCAGGGCTCCTGGAATTAACACTAGGTCGTGAGAGCCCGACGAGACGTACGAATCGTATGGGAAACTGTCTCAAGCAGTAAGTAACGTGACTGCATTACTTTGCGACATCTCGGTTAATTCTGAATGACTAATCCTGGGGAAGCCAGACACGAACTCAGAAATGTGGTATCAATGGCACACGACATAGGTATCAGTTAATATCGATTACGCGACCGCAGCTAACTGAATAGCTCCTTTAATATGTTTTGAAGGGACATTAATTATGCAGAGTACAGTTGCAGCGCTTCACTGATCTTTCTGCTTTGTGAGATAATTTGTGTACAATCATTGTTCTAGGGCCTAGCATAGGGTCCAAGTATGGAAATAAACCACAACAATAAAAAAAAGCGGGGAAGGAGATAGCTGAGAAATCAGAAATTCATTGGATTTCTTCTGTTTTTTTTTTTTTGTTGTTTTTGTTGGTTGGTGTAGTTATTTTCCATTGAGGATAGGACTGATTTTTTTCATTTCTAAAAATAAATAGGGCCTACTCATGCATACTGCAGGTTGCATACAAGCACAAAGCTCTCCATTTACCAAGCCCAGTTGTGTCCATTCTTCCAGAAAAACCGAATTATTTCCCAGCGCTATACAGCTTGGCTGACGAAATCTTTCCCAATTCATGTTACAGCAAGTTGTCAGTCCAATGACCGTAAGTCATCCTTGTGAACAGGGTAATTAAATTGTATGTTCAAAGGGGTGGAGCTAGTAAACTTATCATACTGTCTTTTCCTACAAAGATTAAGATGAGTAAAGGTCAATCCACATACAAACCCGATTTTCTTTGATTGCCACGCCGTTCCTTCCTATCGCTTGATGTGAACATGATGGTTCTATACGTTTGCTTTTATTTTGTGATTCTTTTCATTTTTACTATTTGAAAATAACAAAAACTTGGAACTCAATAACCCAAAAATAAACACATTATTCCCCAGCATTTGCAGAGAGAATAGAAAGCTATTGGTTTAAAATGAATAATTATACTCCAATCAGATAAACAACGTCCTCACATGTTTGTGACGGGAGGCAGCTGACCCAAAGAGAAAAGCCCTTGTCCCCGTACCCCTAAACCACAGGGCCATACGCGGGGGGGGGGGGGCACTTTCCGCTGACTTTTAAATAAAAGGGACCGAAGACGGTCCCGACCCAAAGCATCCCTGTGTATGGCCATACTTCCCGTTCTTCTCCTTCTTTTCTTAAATCCTTCTATAACCCTCATTTTCATAGCTTGTGTAACAGGATTAATGGCTTGGTGGCCGGCTGCCGCCCGGTTAAAAGCCTTCGGCGTTAGGGGAGAAATTTCCCCATCCCATCCGAGGGTAGGACATTGCCGAGCTGAAAATTAAACCCGTAACCCCTTTTAAGGGTAATTTTGCCGAACATAGGTACCAACTAGTGCATCTGCACCATGTCGTCAGCTGGGGCGGGAAAAAACCTCATATGGGCATTTGACCTCTTTAAATGCCCAAATCCTCACATGTAGTAAAATCGGTTACATGACAAAAACTCATAGGCAACATTCGGGAGGACACCAAAAACCAAAATAATTTACTGTAATGCCTTGCACAAGAAAGAGGTTTTTCCTTCTAAATATATTTAGATAATTATTTGCTCTAGAATCTGAAATACATTGGAAAAGAATTTACTATCATATTTGGCTTCGAACTAGAACCCGATTGTGACCAAAATGCACATATGAGGTTTTAGCACTGAGGCCACTTTTTTAATTATGTGGTTTGCATTGACATATAGAATTACATATTGAGGTTTTTCCCGCCCAGCGACGATGTGTGACCTTCGACTCAATAGGTGTGTGACTCTGGACCACAGGACTGCCCAGGGTCAGTAGGGTATACACAAATTGACATCTAGATTGACCTTTGACTTTTGGGGCACTCTAAAACCCTGATAACAAAGTCAGACTGTTCTCCCCAGCCCCCGGCACTCCCATCTGGGCAGGACGCATAGATGTATAAAGCGTTTAGACCCCCCGTTTCAGCATCGTTGTCACCCCAAAAACCCACATAACCAAAATGAAAGAACCCCAATTTTTGTGAAAATTCTTACCACTGTCACCCAAAGACCCTTTTGGGTAAAAAAATTACCCAAAGACCCTATTTTTTTAGAAAATTTGCAAAAAATCTCACCCAAAGACCCATTTTGGGACATTTTGCAGATGTGCCACTCAGGAAGAAACACATATTTTGGGGTACTTTGGCACATCCTCATCCCAAAGGCCCCTATGTTTTCGTACTCTGTCACAATGCCTTGATTTGGAAGAGAGTCGAGCCCATATGTCAAAATATAACGAAATTGCATAGCCGGACCGACAGATCTGTTTTTAGTAGATATCTGAGGATTTTTGATACGAGCAATGATAAAAATTTGTCTTCATCAAGCTTCATTAAGATTGCATGAGGGGGCCGCAGGATTGAAATGCGAATTAAAATTGAAATGGAGATCTGTATTCGATTAGTGACAAAACTATCCAAATAAACATGATTTTGTACGTATAGTAATCATGGCAATAAATGTTTACACGACAAGGGTTTCCGGCTATTTGATTGAAATGATAATAATACATAAACACTACTAGTACTGCATATTTGATAGAGTTGCAATAAAAATGCATCATAATCATAAAGTCAAATAAACATTAAACCGGGAAATCGGGACAGAGAGGCCAACACACCTGCTATTTTGAGCCAAATCACAATGTGCGAGTCGCAACCCAGGGTGGTGGTTGTCAAAGCGATAGTCGTTCCCAGGGCCCGTTTAAAATCCTGCGCAAAAAATAGGTCGTCACACTGATTGGTTTTTTTTTTGTCTGGCTAAGTGTCTGTACTCGCATAAGGCACGTCGAGAAGAGACAGTGCGAGTATACCAGAACAAGGGTTTGACTAATGTTGTGGCCAGGAGTACTTCCCCGACCTCGGGGGGAGATTGGAGACGTTTTCCCTACAGATTCGGGGTCCACGGATATGGGTGAAGAGTTTAGTGTGTAAATTTCAGTCGCTTAGCGTTTTCATCACCTGGACCCGAGGGGGTCTAGTGTTAAACCAATCGAAAAGTTGACTCCATTTCAGAATACCCAGAGAGTTACTCCATAGTTAACTTGTGAATGAAGGAAGGATGTCAACGTAAGCTAGCAGGGTAGAAGTTTGGGCAAGAGGCCTTTCTTTTGAGAACTAGCTTTTTAAACCTAGAAGGTCAAGCTGGGTTTCCTTGTCTTCCTCGTTCAATCATACATAAATTACTATACGTCCTTTACTGCTTGGTCATCTTTTTTACCAGACCCCCCCCTCACTTTTTACAGTGTGGAAGATCAGCAAGGTCCTTGTGCCTGTTGGTTTGAGAGATCGAACCTGACAGCAAAAACTGAAATACTGGAATAACATACTATAACTGCAGGGAAAATGTGGCAGAATGCAAATTAGACGGCCGGTCATGACAGCAAAAAAGTGCTACAGAAAAAGTTTTTGACGGCCGTAATTTGTTAAAACATCCAAACATGTGGATTTGCATCCTCATGGGACATACAATAGCGTATGGGGGGTGTGGCCATTCTAATTTTTTAATTTTAGGGTATAAAAATGGCAAAAAGGTCAAAATGTCCAAAAAATAGGTTAATCAGTCGAAACGCATTCCTTGCTCAAATAATCTATCATAACAGGTCCATTTTAACTTCAAAGGAGTCAAATTTAAGTTAATATAATGGAAGTCATTCCAATTTATAAATTTTTTGGGTCAAAATGGCCAAAAGTTCAAAAAAATGTCCAAAAATTGGTAAATCAGTCGAAATACATCTTTTCTTAAAATAATTGATCGAACATGTCCATTACCTTCACAGGTAGTCATATTTAAGTGGAATATAATGAGAAAGCCATTCCAATTTATATTATTTTGTGGTCAAAAATGGCCAAAAAAGGTCAAAATAGACCAAAAATAAGGTAATAAATCATGATATTGCCTTCTTTTTCAAAGCGTTTCATCAGAACATGTGCTTGTACATCCCAATCAACACAAATAAGCGGATTGAGTGCTAGCCACTTCATTCGCATCTTTGGGGTCAAATGGCCAAAAAGCATCCAAATGTGTCCCCAAAATCCATAAATGGAGTCAAAAGCATATGTAAAGTTTTCTCCCAAAAGAATATAATGAACGAATGAGAGTATTATCATTTCAATGATACGTGTAGGGTCCAAAAATGGTCAAACAAGTTCGATTTGTCAAAATTACAAATTACAAAAAAATAGAGTTCAAAAATATTTTCACGAGTGAGAAATCGCCGAAAATCAAATATTGGATACATGCCCCACCCCCCCCCCGGAAATAAGTGATAAAATAAATTCAAGCCACACTTAAACAGGTTGTGTTAGCAATACATGCCAGTTTTTTTAAAAATACAAAACATCAATTTATGATTTTGTTGTCGATGTTTGGATTAGCAAATCGCTTTATCCATTGCGCATGTGAGATTGTTATACAATGCATGAGGCGCTATGACGGCAACCGTTTGTATTTTCAAAGGCCCTTAATTTAAAACGTGATCGCAAGGGTTGTTAAAATTATTGAATGAAGAAATCGGGTGGTTTGCGACTATTTATTTAAATGAATGTGTGATGAATTTTACATAAATGATAAAACGAAAAAATTGAAAAGGATGAGAAAGATAACGCCAGATCAGGGTTGGTATAGCTGTAGTACACATTCTGCTTGTTTGGACATGGAACCATTAAATGTTTCAGTGTACTTTTGCCAGAACTGAAGGAACAGCTTGAGACTGACACGTGGATTGTAAAGGATCATCATCATCAATTATTTCTGGCTTGGGCTCGTACTCGTAATTGAGCGTTAGTCCCAAATTGTACCCGTATACTTTCATACTTATACTGCCATAGAAAAGTCGGGTGTCAAAAAAAATAACCAATTGAGTGTGGCGAGGAAAGCACATTTTTGCCCATTTTTTCTCAAATGAATAAGCCTCAATAATTACACGCAGATACATGTTCCGATTATTTTCCAAGATAGTGGGCAACGCATTGTTACTTGGGTCCTGTTTTTTCCCAAAAATTCTAGTTTGGCTAGCAGGCCTTAATCTTTAAAAAGACTCTCGTCCAAACTAGCTTTCTTCAACATAGGTCTGGTATGCAGCTTAAGAGTGGTGGAAACGCCTTCAGCTACAAGACTTGTTCCCAATGTGGTTTCATATGAGGACAAAAAATCAAACGCACTTTTTGATCAGTGAAGTTGGAATTGAGCTAAACGCACAGGATTTTGCAAGGGTGATTTGCAGATAATTCCCCAAACCTCTGGCCCACTGGGCACATGCCGATTAAACCGATTAGATTTGTCCATGTTATGCATAGACAAAGTAATGCGGATGAACAGGGCTGTTTGACTTAGCCTCGCAAGAGAATGTCAACGTATCATGAACAGTAATATACCGCGAAACTTTTTAGAAATATCTTCAGTTTCTTCCCATAATATTACAACTAATATTATACATACAAAGCTTAGGCAATGGTGGGTTGACCAAAGTAGAGCAGAGCTCGAAAGTTATGGCCACCACCCGATAAAAGTTACTGACAAACAATGGGTGCAGGACGAGAGGACAAAGTATAGTACGATAGCAACCAAAATGTGCATAAATAAACAACACGATACATGTGAGCGACGCTTATGTTGGCACTGGCAGTAATTACACACGGACATAATTACAAAAACACACGTCCAAAGTAAAATATAATAAAGGTCAAAGTATATTTGTTGACAATATTGACCGTGGCCACTGCATATACGGAATATGGTTGAAAGGTTACGCCAACCATATTTAGCACTTGCACATGATTAACAATGGCTGAATGGCTTTTAGAATGGGCCCAAGGACAAAAACACAAATGCTGGAGTACAGGATCACTAAGTCACAAACATATTATGGCCTAACTATATTAATTTAACCTTATTTTACTTGAACGAGTAACATATAATTAAAACATTATTAATACAAGAGCAAATATATATGAACCACGACTATAATATGTGATAGGATATAGAGCATCACCCAGAAGGGTTTGGTTAGACGACGAGATACGCATATCTGAAAACACGAAAATTCAGAGAAAATATACTTTTGGGCAAATATGAAAAGTCTGCTCTAAATCTAATGTAATATAGCTCCAAATATTGCCTTAGTTTAGCAGGAGTAAAAAAATCAGTCAATTGGGTCACATTTGTGTGGTGCTTCCTTTCCAAGATTTTGGGAAAAAGGCTAAAGGTCATTTGTTTATTCAAGAAAAGGTCACCCGTTGCAAGCCAGATTTGTTTGTAAAAATATTTTTTTTAAATGTTTAAATAGACTGACTCCAAATATTAAATGCTTTTGCACTTTCGGCACCAACTCCTTGTGGTTTATAATGAAGGGGGTACAAATTCCCTATAGGACTCTATGGGGACGGGGACATTATAACCCTCCCTATGAAAGGAACCAACCCTAATGCAAAATAAAAGCATATTTTTTGAATCAGTCATTAAATATTTTTTTAAATTTTTTAAAAAGAGATCTTGGTATTTCCAATTGTTGACCTTTCTTGAATAAACAAATGACCTTTAGGCCTATTTTTCCAAATATCTTAGAAAGGAAGTACCACACACATGTGACCCATTGACTTTTTACTCCTGGGTACCTAAGGAATAATTTTGAGCTATATTTCATTAGATTTAAGGCAGTCAAACATTGACCCCATGTACTTTACCCCTCTCCTGGGGCTACAACGCAACAACGGGTCTCCGCCAGACTTTCATATTTGCAAAAGTTTATTTTTTCTCTGAATTTTCCCGTATCAGATATTGGTATCTCGGTCGTCTAACCAAAACCTTCTGGCTGACGGTTCATATGTTTCTATAATGGCTTATTGGCTTGATCCATAGTCCGATTTCCATTTATGTGAGACTTTCCCAATTATATTCCTTCCATAGGGATGATGGTTCAATCCCCGGCCATGTGAGACTAGGCCCTTTGCTGCCTTTACAAAACACAGTGTCAATGTACAAGTACTTTACAAAATGACTTATGGAACCAAATAATTCAGTACTACCAATTGTTCTGCCAATGATAGACGGGGCTTTGTCAATCCGCTTGTTGCTAATCTTTTATTCAATAGTTTGGCCCACTGTGGTGTATAAAGAATCAATAATCTTCAGTGCCAAAGGCAAGTTAAGTTCAAATAACAACTTTAATTAATGTAAAAACATTGTTCTTTTGTGTTTTCATACTAACAAACTGAGAACTTTGCAGCTAGAACCTCTTCCGATTCCTACTTAGGAAGAACCAGTTTTGGTTTTTGTAAAAAAATCATTGACAACACTAAATAAAGTGTTTTTGATCACCTGCATTTTAATTAATTTTACATGACCAGTAGTCTATTTTAGCTTGTTCAATTGATTTATTTACAAGATTCTTTTGTTTACATTCAATCTGTAAGTCAGCTTCAAGTTTTGTGCGCCTCCACGTGAGTTCTACACGTCTCCTTTTCTTCTTCGCTATACGAATGCCCTCATGAAACTACGGACTATTTGGTCTCAATTTAACAGTTCGCGTTCAGAGCAAAAACGAGTCGGTGGCCTTTTGAGATTCAAATCACACATAATTGCAAAATGCCATGACAAACACAGATGGACATCAACGTCAGAAATAATTTCTGAATTTTCGCGAGTGATGAGTTGGTCAAGACAATATCCATGTGTTGCTTCAGAAACCTGTTAGAGAGAAGTGATTTAAACCGAATTGCATCACTATCATGCAAGTCATTGACATAGAACTTGACATGAATGTTGAAGTCATCGGCAATGACAATTTCTGATGGTTTTTTAAGAGGTAATCATCAATTTCTCAAATTCTGTGAGAAATGGATCAAAATTTACCCTATGTTCTGAACTGTCACAGGTCGATAGATAATAACAGGTTCTGCATATTTTGTGTTGCTACTTAATTCACGTTTCATAAGCTCAAAATTGAAGATTGGATTTGTATAATAATCTAATTAAAATTCTTACCAACAAGCCAAGAAAGACAAGAAAATGCTAAAACTATGCAAAACAGGCAAATGAGGATCGGGAATACCGACATTATTAACATCCTTATTTGAAGGCATGCTGATCAGATACAGTTATACCACATTGAGGGAGTTTTTAGTTCAATAAAGGTGCAAGGAGAGGTTTTGGGGCATCCATATATTGTGTCATATGTAGTGATTTTAATACAGGGTGAGTCAAAAAAGTACAACCAAATTGAGCGATTTTCATGAAAAACCCTCTGTGCTAATACATTAACTGTTTTGTTAGCTCTCAAAGAAAAAAATACAACTTTTAAAATAGATTCACACGTTAAAAAGTTACAGTGAAAGTCCGGATACAAAAGACCCGAACAAGTTTCACGCTATTGCAACCCAAAGAGTATTCTTGGTTTTGCGTTCATCTTTGGGGTTTGCAGCATATCCTCCATTAATTACACATTTAGAATAAACTTCAGTTTAAGACTAGTATCGTAACCAGTGGGTGAGGCGGTGGGAGGGGTAAGGGTCGGGATCCCCCACTCAAAATCCTTGCTCCCTCCTGGCCCCAATAGAGATCAGGAAAAGTATTTAATTGATAGTATTAGCAGTTTGCCGTGTTCACCTTTGCAAAATTGGTGTTAGTGATCCCTCAATATTATATTGTACATTATAAGTAAATTTTATATTTTAAGTACCATTTTCACCCTTGTGGAATGTACAGAAATAAGGAGGAAAGTTTGCGTAGGGCTAAAAATTGAAATTGTCCATATTGATTTGAAAAATACACAAATTTATCGGGCTAAAGATTGTACTTTTAAAAAGGTAGAGTTTGCCCTATGATATATAGCTTTAAGACAATAGGCACATAACAGTTCAAGGTCATAGAATAGAGTTTATTTCCAAACCGTGTTGCAACGAGAGAATTCACATATCAGGGATCCCTAAAAAATCGAAATTACTGATTTTGCCCTGATGTAAAGCTTTCCATCATAAATATCCCATCTCAAAGGAGTAAGCTGAGAAATGTTTCTTTGGTTCAAAAATTGTGAAATTTCTAATTTCATATAGGAGCAACTACAAAATTCAGCCTATATTTATATTGAAATATGACTATAAACATTTCTGTAGCCAAATACAAGGTAAGAAATCTATTCAATTACTATTACTAGCGGGAGGCCGCGCTTCGCGCGGGCTCCCGCTAGTTGAGTGAACGGGAGCGATCACTGAACTGAAGCGATCATGAAGAAGTGACACACTATGCATGGCGAGACTGCACCAAACACGTATCCCTGAACTTTAGGACTCCCCGAGTCGCAAATTTTGTATTTTTAACACTTTTAATACCTCAAATTCCCGTACCTATCATATCCTATAGCTCATATAGTTATCGATTGCTAAGGAAACGTCAACTGAATATTTAATCCCGTATAACTTTCGGCAGGCCCCCCATATTTTATTTTTTTTTCTCGTATTTTTTTAAATAATAAAACTTCAATATTTAATCCCGTATAGGTTTCCGTGTACTTTTTTTAAATCAAAAGTAGGCCTGTATATAGTATCCATAAATACGACAATCAAGCGAAATAACATTTCTTTCTTTCCCCACATCGTTTGCACTAGAGCCTGTAAGTTATTTGCGTACCGCATATAGCGTCTTACGCGTAAATGCCCGTTGGCACGCGTAACCACCCGTCGCAAAGCTCCACGCATACGCGCCGCTTAGTAACGCGTACAAACAAATGGTTGCCACGCGTAACCACCGTCGCAAAGCTCCACGCATACGCGCCGCTTAGTAACGCGTACAAACAAATGGTAATTTATCATGGCAACCGAGCACATTTTCGTTGATTTTTCAGTCATTTCTGAACGGATTTCGTCCAAATATTTGCGCTAACCCGTCCGGTATCCTCACGTACCTTCCACGTGAATTTGGCGCACTATGGATCGAAACTGACGGAGCCTTTGCCAACATACATACACACATACATACATACAACATTAGCCAAATTATAGTATGACTAGCGGGAGGCCCGCGCTTCGCGCGGGCTCCCGCTAGTTGAGTGAACGGGAGCGATCACTGAAACTGAAGCGATCACTGAAGAAGTGACACACTATGCATGGCGAGACTGCACCAAACCCGTATCCATGAACTTTATGACTCCCCGAGTCGCAAATTTTGTATTTTTAACACTTTTAATACCTCAAATTCCCGTACCTATAGCTCATAATAGTTACCGATTTCTATAAAGAAACGTCAACTGAATATTTAATACCGTCTAACTTTCCGTATATTTTATTTTTTTCTCGTATTTTTTTAAATAATAAAACTTCAATATTTAATCCCGTTTCCGGGCGGGCTCCCGCTAGTTGAGTGAACGGGAGCGATCACTGAAACTGAAGCGATCACTGAAGAAGTGACACACTATGCATGGCGAGACTGCACCAAACCCGTATCCATGAACTTTATGACTCCCCGAGTCGCAAATTTTGTATTTTTAACACTTTTAATACCTCAAATTCCCGTACCTATAGCTCATAATAGTTACCGATTTCTATAAAGAAACGTCAACTGAATATTTAATACCGTAAAAAAAAAAAAAAAAAAAAGCGGGCTCCCGCTAGTTGAGTGAACGGGAGCGATCACTGAAACTGAAGCGATCACTGAAGAAGTGACACACTATGCATGGCGAGACTGCACCAAACCCGTATCCATGAACTTTATGACTCCCCGAGTCGCAAATTTTGTATTTTTAACACTTTTAATACCTCAAATTCCCGTACCTATAGCTCATAATAGTTACCGATTTCTATAAAGAAACGTCAACTGAATATTTAATACCGTATAACTTTCCGTATATTTTATTTTTTTCTCGTATTTTTTTAAATAATAAAACTTCAATATTTAATCCCGTTTCCGGGATTAAGTTTCCGTGTATTTTTTTTAAATCAAAAGTAGGCCTACTCCCCGTGGGGAAAGCTGTAGTTCCCGTTTCCACATATTTTTCTCATAACTCCGCAAACTCCCATATAAAGTTCTCGCCATGTAGATGCCCCCCCAGTCACAACATCCCGTAGTCGTATTGTTTATTAATCGTAGTTTGCAGTATATCCTGTAGCTTAGGCCTATATAGTTCCTATTTTCTAAATATTAACACGTCAATATTTCACCCCGTAATTTTCCGTATATTTTTTTTTCAAAACCCTGTGGGCGTGGGGTAACCCGTATAGTATCCATACATACGACAATCAAAGTGAAATAACATAACATTTCTTTCTTCCCCCACACCGTTTGCACTATAAGAGCCTGTAAGTTATTTGCGTACCGCTTATAGCGTATTACGCGTAATCGCCCGTTGTCACGCGTAACCACCCGTCGCAAAGCTATACCCGCCGCTTAGTAACGCGTACAAACAAATGGTTGCCACGCGTAACCACCCGTCGCAACGTACCACGCATACGCGCCGCTTAGTAACGCGTACAAACAAATGGTAATTTTCCATAGCAACTGAGCAAATTTTCGTTGATTTTTCAGCCATTTCTGAACGGATTTCGTCCAAATATAGGGGTTTACCCGTCCGGTATCCTCACGCACCTTTCACGTGAATTTGGCGCAATATGGATCGAAACTGGTGGAGCCTTTTGCGAACATACATACACACATACAACATTAGCCAAATTATAGTATGACTAGCGGGAGGCCCGCGCTTCGCGCGGGCTCCCGCTAGATGAGTGAACGGGAGCGATCACTGAAATGGAAGCGATCACTGAAGAAGTGACACACTATTTGCGAGACCACCACAACCAAACCCGTAACCCTGAAATTTAGAACCCCGCCGAGTCGCACATTGTGTATTTTTATGTTTAACACTTTTAATAAGTCAAATTCCTGTACATATATTTTATATTTTCTCGTATTTTTTTGTAATAGTAAAACTTCAATATTTAATCTCGTATAAGTTTCCGTGTACTTTTTCCTCAAAAGTACTCCCCGTGGGGTAATCCGTAGTTCCCGTATTTTCCACATATTTTTCTCATAACTCCGCAAACTCCCATATAAAGTTCTCGCCATCCTGTAGTTTATGACCCCCCCCCCCCGTCACAACATCCCGTAATCTTATTTTCTATTCCTCGTAGTTTGCAGCATATCCTATAGTTTAGGCCTATAATAGTTCCTATTTTCTAAATATTAAAACGTCAATATTTCATCCCGTAATTTTCCGTATAATTTCTTTCTTCTCAAACTCCGTGGGGTAACCCATAGTATCCACATACGACAACCAAAGCGAAATAACATGGCGTGTTCTTGACCATTTCTTTCTTTCCCCATACCGTTTGCACTATAAGAGCCTGCTATTTGCGTACCGCACATAGCGTCTTACGCGTAATTGCCCATTGCCACGCGTAACCACCCGCCGCAAAGCACCACGCATATGCGCCGCTTAGTAACGCGTACAAACAAATGGTAATTTTCCATAGCAACTGAGCACATTTTCGTTGATTTTTCAGCCATTTCTGAACGGATTTCGTCCAAATATAGGGGTTTACCCGTCCGGTATCCTCACGCACCGTTCACGTGAATTTGGCGCAATATGGATCGAAACTGGCGGAGCCTTTTGCGAACATACATACATACACACATACATACAACATTAGCCAAATTATAGTATGATTACACAATATTTTGGTGCCTCAAAATCTCTCTTTGCGCCATTAAGTCCATCGGGTATCAAAATTGAGATTTTTACATAGATTTCTTGAACTCGTAAAAACACAAGTTTTAGTCTTTACTTCAGGGTCGTTCTCAACCTGTTGCCGAGATATTAAAAATTTAAGTTTTCGGAAATTTTCGCCGGGAAATTCGAATAAAACTGGCCCAAAAAACGGGGAGAATAGGATTTGAATGTTTTTTTTATTATTATTTAATCAGGATCAGTATATTTTTTCTTACATACAAAATGTCGGTGACCATTGTTAGTTTATTGAAATGTAAGCAGATATTGAAAGAATAGTCAATCTTCGGGGAATCCCAAAATTTTAGGGAAAATTACATTCAAAAAGTTATAATTAGAAAAGGAAATGGGATTTCGGATTTTTTTATTTTAAAGTCTTTTGCCAACCTCTTTAGAGTGGGGTACTAAACTTAGAGCCATAGTGGATACATTGCCATACCGTAATCCATATGCAATATCAACCAAATTAATCAAGTCAAAATGTCAAAAAATCGCGTTTTTCTCAGAACTGCAATATTAACACGGTTTGGAAATAAGTTCTTCAAATATTGATTTGTAGTTGTTTAAATACAGGTGTGTCGGCCGGTTTTGTAGTTCGAGTATACAGTCCTCGAGTATGTGTCATGATATGTGGATCATTGGCAGGCATTGGCTTGGTTGTTTGCTCGTGTTCTGTAAATCCACTTAACTTATTACTCGGACTCATACTTACAGGTAAGATTGATATAAAACCACTCTGCATAAAATTAAAATTGAATTTCAACCATCATTTCTATTTAATGGACATTTTAGAAGAAAAACTTGTACTTGAGTAATCCACATCTTTAAACTTTTAGGATCACTGACCTCTACACATGGATAGTGGGTCTGAGTCGCCGATTGAAACATCAGGAAGTTGGTTTTTTACCTATACAATATGGCGGGAAACAATGCATACACCTTGTCAAACAATAGAACATCTGTGTGGGATATGTGCACCAGCAGGTGTATGCATTGTAGCATTGTTTCCGCCATATTGTATAGGTAAAAAAACAACTTCCTGTAGTTTCACTCGGCGACCATTCAACTGTGCGGCAGCCCGCTATCCATGTGCAGAGGTCAGTGTTTAGGTTACATTTTACGGCAAATTGAACCTACCTCGTTCATGATTGTTCGGTTTCATATATGCAGTAGACTTGAAGAAGTGCCTTTTAAAATGGCAAATGATGCCATACATATTTAAAAAATAATTTACTACTAATAATAATAGAATAAACTCAATTAAAGGGGCATTTCGTGATCTACAGCCTCGTCCCCCGACTTACCTAAAAAAGCTGAGATTTTTATATCATCTGAACCGTTTACATTAGTAATCTATGTGTGCGTGCAAATTCGGTTGTATCTGTAAGAAATTCGCAGTTTTGTATTTTCTGTCCATAAACGGACAGAAATTATAGCACAGTGGCCTATGGGACCGTGGGAAACGAGCATTTGCTCATAATACAAAACCGCAAAGTCGGGATCACCTAAAAATTGTGAATAAGCTTTTCTCAAGGATATATAGTGAAAAATGAATAAACAGAAAGTGCTGGAATCACGAAATGCACCTTTAAGTGTAATCGGGTTGCACTTAATTTCATTGAGTGCATTACTATGAGTCACTCATTCTGTACTTGAGTTGAGGTATCACTGAAAACGAAAACTAGCCATCATAATTAACATAAAGTTAGTCCAGATGGCGCCTCTTTTAATTAACTTGCACATCGGTTTGTCTTGCTAAATGTATTTGTGAAAATTTTGAGCCTTTTTTATTTTGAGTATTATAAAAAAAATAATGGAATTCAATATTTACGATTAATAATTTTGGAGACACAGTTACCCGGAGTCGTACACCAATAAATACACACATTAGCGTACCAAGACAATCGAACCAGAAGCACCCCATTTACGTGTCGTCTTGGCACACAGCGCCCGCCATTGTTGAATCACGGTCTAAAAGTAATTTGAGCCACCGCGACCTTGGCGAATCTTCACTGCGCTAGGGAGTTATCAACAGCATCATAATCGGCTGAGCGTGGGAAACTCCAGTTTACCCTATGTGTCAGATAGCGTTGATTCGGATTTTTTGTACATTGCGGTACACTGGAGATTGCTCAAAATACTTGGCCTATCGTAACGATTTACGCACCAAAATATTCCTAACTAAATTGTCTAGTTAGGTGACTATTTTATAATATAGGTTATTTTTGAAATAAGACGAAAAAACATGAAAAATACGATACATACAAGCATTTTTTTTTACCTTATCAGCTGGCTCAATTCTCGATTGCTGCTGTCAAGTCATGCCACACGCCAGGCACTCAAAAACTAGTGAGCTAAGGGGTCTTTTTTGTGAGGAACCCGTTTCTAACATCAGATCGACCACCTGATTCCTCGATTTCACGATATCCATGGTACCGCGAAACCGTTTTTTTTTTCATTCCTTGTTCAAGCCAGTTATCCCCTAGTCGCAGAGCCTTTAACAGCGTTTGGCTGCTGGGGAGTCCCATGACGTAGCGCATATCTAAGAATAGCCGGCCAATTAGCGATGCGGATACGGAATCGGCGGCGCTGTGTCCCAGCAGTACAGGTGCTATGGAAGCGTAAATGGTGTGGAAGGGACAACATTCCCAAGTCGTCCCAATGACTTGCTCCAACATGTGTTAAACGGGACCAAATGCGCTCGAAGCGCTGGAAAATTACACCAACTACCCTCAATAAGACAAAGTTGGTCGCAACCTCATAAAATAATCGGCGAAAACGATAATTCTATTTCCATTCATCTCGATATTTCGAGCAAGCTAGACAGGCCCTGATCGATGCTCCCTAAACTACTACTAACTGCATTTAGGATTTGAAATCGCGAGTACTGTAACCCAATTTTGGAATTTAAAATATTTATGAATTAAGGTTGTCTTGTGTGAAAGAAATTAAGGTTTGTACTATTAAGTTACCAGTTTGTATGTGATCATTTTCATTGCGTGAACAAAGCGTTCTGCTGTTAAGGGCTAATGTTAAGGGCTACTTCAAACCTCCTTTTATTCAGAATAATAGAAACCGGTTCCTATAAAAACGGGTGAAACTGACGAGCAACCGGTGGGCGAGTTTTGAATAGACCCCTTGCGTATTTGTAATTGAAATGGATGGCCTAAGGCCCATGACATACACTACATTAGACTTATACTTCCATTCGCAGCGAGGGCGATTTCTTGCGCGTGGAGCATGCGTAACTTTGATCTTGGGTCAAAAATTCGGGATTGTGCATGCCAATCGCTCGCTGCGAGGGCAGTAGTCTGGGCCTAAATGTTCATTGATTCTGTCCTTTTTGTAGTAATTGTTAATGTTGACTGCTGCTGACGTGGCTGTTACTTCTGCTGGTGATAATAATGACGAAGATGATGATGAAAATCCTACATGCATAAAATGTGGAAACACTCCTACTCATTTTTTCTTTTAAATAGATTTCTTCAACGTATGTCATTTACACGAATTCCGGTTCCCGCCATTATTTGTGAACCCTATGCACTATTTACTTTTCGTGACAGAGATATAAGTTAAGGGCTCTATGGGATGAGAGCAGGCCAAAATAGGAGTCCTAAGTTTAACCTCATAGGGACTATCGCCCAATGTGAATAGGTATTCATAGGATTATGATATCATTAGAAGAGGTGGTATCTCTCTTGAATTAACAGCCATTCGACGCCTACTTGATACATGAGAACCACATAGGGTGTTGTCAAAACGATGTTGTTAGTAGTTGCGGGTGTATTCCGTGTTGCCAAGGGATGTCCAACGATTACCAAATCTTTTGACACTAACATATTTAATGATAGCGTAACTGTTGTCGTATTTTTAAAACCTCGAGGAACCTACAACTGCATGCCTTGTTTTTAAACGGTTTCTGTACTATTATTCAAAATAAGTAATTCAAGTAATTCCTCATTTAAGGGTATTAACAAATCAATGTTCCCTGTTGTACTATATTTCATTTAAAAACAAATTATTTTCAAGAAAGGTCAAACCGACAAGTTACAAAGAGACCTGCCGGTGGCGTTATTGCTTAAGGCCCTTTAAACTCAACAAAAATATTTTTAGAGTAAGTATGGAAATACAATGACACATTGCTATATTGATAAGACCACAAGTATTAAACATTTTAATAGCAAAATTTATCATTTTGCCTTCCGTTGCCATGGTACGGGGCCATCTTGGAAATTTTGAATAATTCATTGTAATCCATTTTTCTCAAACCATATGACATAAAATCATGAAACCAACTCGGATATAATTTTTTGGAAGTAAATCTATGCAATTACAGAGTAAAAAATGATGAGACTACCTGCAACAATAAAATCGGTCATGTGAGCCCATATGACATTTTTGTGGATATTTGTGAGTTAAATGGGCCTTAAGGGGCTTTCTTTGATCCCAGTCTCGTCCCCCTGACGTACGTGCAAATTATTGAGATTTTTATGTTATCTGAACCGTTGACCTGAGTGTAGTATATGTCCGTTGGCCAGTGGGCTGTGGGATACAAACATCCGCTCTAAACATCAAAAGGCACTGTCAGAATAACTAAAATTCTGGAAATAGCCTTTTCTTGAGGACATCTAATGGACCGTTAACAAAAATGAAGGTGTTAGGATCACGAAATGCACTTTATTCTTGTCGAAGTTGGGTTTTTTGTACTATTGTATTGGAAATTATTGTAGTAGATCTGGCCATTCTACATCTGATGCCTTGACCTATGTTTCCCAATGTATCACTAATTCCATCAATGACAGAGCGGAAGCTAGAATTGTACGTCTTAATATCAGCAAAGCTTTTGACAGAGTGTGGCATCCTGGTCTACTGGCCATGCTTTCTGCCTTAAGATTCTCAGATAAGTTACTGTAGTGGCTGAAGGACTACCTGAGTGACCGCTCCTCAGAGTCATCCTAAACGGGAGTGTATCCAGCAAGAAGTCGATCAATGCAGGTGTACCACAAGGCTCAATCCTCGGCCCTCTTCTTTTTATTATATTCATTGACGACATCACAAGAAGAATCCTGAATCCATCCATCCTCTACGCAGACGATGTCACACTCATGACCTTCATAAAGTCAAAAGAGGACAGAATCCCAGCTGATGCCTCTCTCAACAAAGACTTGCAGGAAATCGAGTCTTGGGCAACTTCATGGAATGTACTTTTCGGTGCTGCCAAGTGGAAAAACTGTAACAATATCAAACAAGAAAGATGCTACAACAGGCCATCCAAGTCTCCACTTCTTTGGAACAACTCTAGAAGAGGTCGGCAGGGTCGATCTACTTGGCATCTCCATCAGTAATGACCTGTCATGGTCTCCTGTGATTACCAAAATGGCTAAAACTGACAGTTAGCGACTAGGATTGCTCCGTCGAGCTGAACCCTATCTTGAGACAACTGATAGGGCTGTTATATATAAATCCATGGTTCGATCCAACATGGAATATGCAAGCTCAGCATGGTGTGGAGCAACACCCACTTCACTATCCAAACTAGATGCAATCCAGAGACGTGCCATTTCCATCATTGGTATCCCCGAGAGTGAGCTCGCCACTCACCACATCCAACCCCTTGGTCATCGCAGGGCAGTTGGAATTGTCACTCTTTTCCACCGCATGTTTTATGGACAAGCACCAGAACTCCTCAGCCAGCTGCTACCTGAGCTGCTTTCAGTTGATCCTCGCCTTAGGCGCTCAGTCTGGTCTCATGACCTTGCTGTGAAAGTTCCAATGTCCAACTTGGCCTCCCACAGAAGATCATTTCTCCCATTCTCTGTAGGCTTATGGAATGCCCTTCCTGCTCATGTAGTATCAAACCAGGACTTGCAGAGTTTCAAAAGGGAGGTTAATCGCTATCTTGGCGCCAATCCGTCAGCGTTACTAATTAGATAACTGCTGTTAATGTCTAGGTTAGCCTTGACATAAATTTTTAAAAAAGTAGAGGTACCTGCAAGTTATGGCAAATGTAAGTATCAAGAGGTGATTAACTGGAAAGCTGCTTGATGAAACAATATTTAAACAACGTTTTTATTGTAGAAAGTTTTAACGGATGATTATCTGATGATATGAGACAAACAAAACCAAGTATTAAGTTTTCCATTGTTTACACCATTAAAATTTGCTTTGGCATTGACGAAAAGTTAGAAAATATTTTCATCAAAAAATATTTGATTCAAGTGCACAAATCGCATAAATTTTACGAAATGGAAAACGGGTGTAATTTCCCTTTTCTCAAATTCATTTTCCCATACTAATTACTTCCGCTAACACTTTGTAAGTAACGCTTGACTTGAACGCTTGATGATGGAAAAACGTTGATTTGAAGATACTTTAGTAACTGAATTTTTCTCTCAAGATTTTTTAAAAAGATTGAAACCCACCTAATAACTATGATAATAGAACTTATATTCTAACGGATCTTGTCTAGGTGTTTGGACTTCAGGAAAACGTTGCTATTGGTGTTATCCCTCAATATTTCGACAAGTATTATGAAACCGGCTCGTTGGTTGGTATTTACACTTGTTGCACTGCACTGCGGTCTTTAGTTATGCCAATATTAAACAATACTTCTGACCACGTACGGCTGGAGGGGGCGCCTTGGTCCTCTCAGTGGACTCGCTCTACAATCTGTTCCCTGGCGCTCTTGCTTTTAAAACAAAAGACCACTAAAAAAACCTTGAAAAAAATGGAAAAATTGCCACTTCTAATTTCTGGAAATGACGATACTACCGCCAGTAGACAAAGTCTTATCCCATAAAATGGATGAAAGCTGCCTGCAAGATAGTTGCGTTCTTTTGCTTACCAGACCACAATTTATGTCAAGTGTTCATACCTGGATTTGTATGGGGTTATACTCTCACGGGATGGACAATATATAGTGTCTTCCAGTAGTATCTATCAATGTGCAACCATAAATAAGAAGCTCTATTGCTGGCCCCGTGGGGAGGAATTGGTATGATATTAGTCAGACTTGCTTTACCATTGATACATAAAAATAAGACTGCTTACAAAACAAGGTCTTACGCTTTCCGCCTTCATTACAGGCCATCTCTTTGTCTCCTAACAACTCTCTTGTCAGTGTCCTAGCAATGAGTGTTATTTCAACAGCTTGGTGTTGTGGTATGGGAATCGGGGTGCAGAACTGCTACATCAGCCGATAAAATAAACTCTGAAGAATGGAATTACACCAATGCAATTGCTGGCTTCATTTAGCGTATGGTTTTGCCTCCATCTTGAGCGGTTTCCTCACAGGTAAACAACAAACTAGGATATAGTACAAACTATACCTTGCTGACTCCTTGTGGTTAGACCATGGACATAATAGGACAACCAACGCGAAAACGACCAATTACCTAATTCGATTACCCATTCAGCTCGACAAAAAAGCTAGGCACTCGAGGGTATCTGTGCTGTACCGGAGACCGTTTGTGATATATATCTCTTTGCCGCGTCGATTCAGTGACTACGGGAAAAGCTGTCACAAAACTTTGTAATTGACCGGATGTTGTGACCCTCTGATGTAGGGGTTTTGGAAAATGAACAGTACATTCAATTTCCATCTTTTTTTGGCAAAGTGTTTCACCAAATAGAGGAGACTTTTTGTTCGAAAAATACCCGAAAACCCATCAAAATCCGTCATCTCTTTGTGGAGCTACGACTGATAAAATAATGCTTGCATTTTGGGTGATTTTGTGACCAGTAAGTGTTAAAAATTCTTGTGAAAAATAATATGAAAATGTTCCGATCACTTCCGACTTCTTGAGGAAAACGGGTTCTGAAGTTCATGTACCGTGTAATAATGTATAAATTCTGAACTGGTGCCCAGCGCGCCCAAACACGTGTAATCTGTACATCGAAAACCCACCAAAACTTGTAAGATTTAACTCCCGGTTATGTTGAATTGTTTACCGCAGTGGCTGTTTGCAGGCCCGTAGCAGGAATTTATGGGGGGGTGCGGATTGCCAAGACGCGGACATTTTGCGTACAAAAAAACATGTTCGCTCGCTGCGCTCGCCGGGTTGACCCAAAATTTTTCAACGTCGTCTCAAATTATGAAGAGCGGAGGGGGGGGGGGGGGGGGGGGGGGGTGGGGGGGGGGGGGGGGGAAGAAGAATTTCGTCGTCAGCGTTGAAAAAACCAACAGTTATAGTAAAAACGACAATCGTAATGCGATGGTTAACAGCTGCTAGTCATTAATATACCATGCACCACAACCCGTAAGACAAACTTTAATTGACAACACGGAACTTAAACATGGCAAAGCGGACCTTCACACATCATAAGCGGACCTTTGTCATGTTTGGGGGGTACGTTCGCACCCCCCGCACCCCCCCCCGGGCTACGGCCCTGCGTTTGATAGCCGATACCATGTCGAACTGATTCCAAGGTCAGTTTCATCTGAATATGAATGTGATTTAAGTCATACTTTATACCGAATTTAAATGTATAAATTATAAATAATTAACCAATGTCTCCGAAGGGGGGGGGGGGGGTGTACCGCTCTCTTCTATTCTTTTCGCAACAACCAAAACCCGGTGTCAAATGAGTTAATGTATTGAAATTTTATGCTCCGTTTCATGCCCCCCCCCCCCCCCCCATTAAAAACACTACCGGGGTATAGGAACAAAGGGAGGTGAAGGGTGATCCCAAAGTGATGGATAGGGTGGTGCATAACCCCCCCCCCATAGGCGTTAAATCCGGGGGATGGGGGAATATCTCCCACAAATTTGATGAGGGGGGATTGGCAATACGATCATCCCCACTGTTGATACCCATTCACGTTTGTTGACCCAAAATAACATCTATTTTACATAATAGTTTAAAATGGTCACTTTCCCGCGCGCTTTGCGCGCATTTGTTCAAAATTAAAATTATATTTAATGATTTTAGCTCTAAAGGCATATTTTGTAGTCGCGCTAGTAAGGGATCTTTTCAGCAAACCCCATTTCATCATAAATTGTCATCAACCCCATTCCCCAAAAGGTCAAAAAGAAATTAAGCCACTGCACCTTCAGGAGGGAAATACCAAACACGCCAGTACGACACAGGAATATCACAGAATTTGATTTTAGTGGCAATAGATAGTCATGTCCTCTTCTTTCCTTTGATACCAAAATGGTACCAAACATAATAACATGTCACATAAGGACGTCATAAGTCTCTCATGATGGAAAATGTTTAGGTTACCAAATATTTTGGAGCAAGTAACTTGCAAAATATCAATGTTCTTCCTATATGCAGTATTTTAACGTTATCTAACTTTATGACGTCATAGTGACGTCAGCGTTAGTTTTCTAAATATTTTGATACAATGGAAAAGAGTAACGTTAATTAAATTATAAGCTATACTGTAGGTACCAAATTTATAGAATTGGTGTTCAATAAAGAAAATTCAAGCAAGGCAGTCAGCCCTATGCTGAGAGGGTGATTATCGCATTATCTTAGGCCGTAAATGGCTGGATTTTAATAACAAAAGGCAGGCACGTGATGTAGGGGTCTTTGAACTAGTGTGTTTTGTGGTCCTTCCTCTATTAAATCAATGGTGTAGGACAACTACATGTATTAATTTTCAACATGATTGGACAATTTAAAACATGTGACCCTTGTACAAAACTTTGTTCTGGGCCCCCACTCCTTACGGCCCCATTTGCTGCACTTAAGAATCGAGTTTCAGGGGTCCCTGTCAGTCTGTCATATTTAATCACTCAAAACTTTTGTAAGTGAGATGTTTTACAATGTCGCCAGCCCCGGGGTATTAGTTTATTAAAAACCAAATTGGTATTTGGGGACATTTATTTTTTAATGAATTGTCTATCTGTGAGGCATTTCTTCTTGTCTAAAGTCCAATTTTCACAGTCATCGAAAAAAAAATGAAATCCTATTAAAACGGTACCAATGCGGAGATCACTGCAAACAAACTTGCTTATTTAAGAATGTTTTGGCCTAGTATGGTACCAGACCCAATTTGACTTACAACATAGGAAGAAATTGGATAATTAATTTGAGGTCCAAATTCAAAACTTCGTGAGCTGAGTATGGTTCATGTAGTTTAAGAGCACTACAGTATAACTCAAAACAAAACATGATCTTCATCCTTGGATTCGATTTAATTAAGCTGGAATTTCAAACTGCACACTGCTATAATTGATCTCATTAGTCAGAATTTAAGAGTGACCCAAAACAAATGCAAAAGAACAATTTTGGTGGTTATATACTGTCGAAATTGCCAAAAATAATTATATAAAAGTTACCAAAATCAACCAGTGGCACGTGTGAAATACAGAGTAAAATATTAGAGTATTGCTTTAAAAGATGCACAATTTTGGAATATAGGTTTTAAAAAAAAGGTCTAGTTTGTCCTATCTCGTCTATTAGTAGTACAGTCAATAGGCCAAAACAGTTTCAATGGTTAACATTACAGAATGGTCTGATTTCGATTCGAACGGGTTTTTGTAAATTGTTCAATTTTCCACACTAGATAAGTAAATGTAAATAGATTCTTTGTTTGACGTTCTACATAAGAATGCGAGGCATGACTAGGACCTCGAATAAGACCCTGTAGCCCCAGTCACATGTTGCGTTGTAATTATTGCAACGAATATCATAGATGGTGCAGTCAGTATATTTTCGGCCCTGTATACCATTAGAGAACAATTTGACACCATTTTTGAAACGAATGGAAATATCTAAAAAATTTATTGGCCCATGGGATTCAAAGGAAAAAATTGTTCTTCTGATTACAATTCGAGAAGTAAAACCATTTCCCACTAAATAATAAGAATATTATAATACCATTATTGGGTATGGCAGTTGTAAAGGTTGCACATTTTCAGGAAATAAATAAATTGTCATCTCAATTTCTTTTCTGATATCAGTGACCAAGGGACATAACTCTGCTGCAGTGACTCAAGAAAATAATGGCGTATTGATAAGTAAATCCACCTGGTATTCAGCGGACAAAGCACTTCAGATTCCCCTATGTTTTATTGGAACCGCAGAGCCATTGTTACTGTCCATGCAGTGTGAAAAGAGTTGTTAGGCGGTTATGTTATACTATAGACTCGTTATCCACGCCCAGTTTGATGTAGACGTTCGAATAGAAGATCAAGTAAGCAAATGGGTATTGCCATTGATCAGTCATGCTCTGTATGATGTTGTTCAGTTGCGCAGGACGGAATCATTGACAATATTGCCTTCATTTATATACTGGGACTTCTATATGAAAACGTCTACCATTGTCGCCCAGTTGGATTGAGTGGCCTCGTTCGCGAAAAATAATCTTTGAAGTTCTACTGTGAGGTCAATCATTTTGACTGTATATTTCATCCATTATGAAAAAAGAAAAACGAATGTGAACAAACTCATGGTGGAAAAAAAAAATGGTGCTTGGTATGCTGTGACCACTGACCTTACACATGGATAGCGGCTGCCGAAAAGTTGAATGGTCGCCGATGAAAAAAAGGGAGTTGGTTTTGGATCCCTCTACATTGGCGGGAAACAATGCATACCCAACCGCTGGTGCACATATCCACACAGATGTTCTATGTTGGGACCAAGGTGTATGCATTGTTTCCCGCCGTATTGTAGAGGTCCAAAACCAACTTTCCGGATTGTTTCGATCGGCGGAACTCTGACCCGCTATCCATGGGTAGAGGTAAGTGGCGTGACCTAACATCTTGGGCAGAACCAAGATCCATAACTCATTGCTGGACCCCATTTCTATTCAATTAACCACCATGTATTTAGAAAAATACAAAAGAAGGGGGTCTAGTGACCAATGCTAACAACACGGTAAATTGAATAGAAATGGGGTTATGCGGCAAATTACTGTAAGTTAAGTTTTGCTTCTGCACAAAAATGTTAGGTCACAGTTTGCCAAACAACTTTCTGTCATGATTTTTTGTTCATCTTTGTTTCCTTTTCGGAAAAATGATGAAATATAAGGTCAAAGTTAATTGAACGCACAGTAGAAGGTTTATTTATTGGTGAAAGAGGACAAGTATCTTTTGCTTTGCGTCATGAAAAAACAGCTCATTCTTAATCGGGTGATGAGCACCTGAAATCTTTTTCAACTTTGTGGGTAATAACAATGGCTCTGTACTTCCAGATAAAAAGAAATTTGAAGTGCTTTATCCTCTGCATACCGAGCGGATTTACTGGATATCAACAGTGCTATTATTTGCTCATGTCAATGCAGCATGATGTACATCTACTGGTCACTGATATTTAGGAAAAGAAATGACGTTTTATTCATTTTCATTCACATGTGCAATTTTTGCAATTGACATACCCCAGAGTATTTAAAGGTATATTTATACAATAATAACTGCGCAGAAATCAGTTACTTCGCCGACATGCGTAACCAATGTCCTCATACAGGCATCTTTCTCTCTTGATCCCTTGGAGTATTACCCCATTGTGACTTTGAACCTATTTTTGAACTACAACCTGTAGATAGGGCAAACTATACCTTTTTTGTAATCGTAGAAAGCTGATGAACATGTTGGTATACTTTTCGACGCGATTTTTACCCTTTTAATATTTTGACCCCTGTATAAGCCTTACCCCCTTAAAAATATATATTCCACTCCATTGACTTTGGTAAACTTTTGACATGCTGGTTTTAATTAGTTTTGGGTTAAGGCATCATTTATTCATAGAAGTTAGAATCAACTATAAAATCTGGAGTTTCCGTAACCTGACCTATCTGACACACTTTTTTCTGACACACTTACGAATTCGGAACCCTTCACGGAATAAAGTACATGTTTATTCCGTTAAGGTTTCCGATTTCATAAGTGTGTCAGAAAACAAACGTGTGTCAGATGGTAAGGTTACGGAAACTCCCTATAAAATCGGCCTAATAAAACACATCAATATAAGTGGTATACTTGGGTTGGTTATCCTAAAAAATATCGCGTGCCGCGGCGTGTCATTTAAATTTGATTTCCTTTTTTCCTTACGCGGTATGTATCTAATTCTGAGATCTTGTTTTCATTTAAATATCACAGGTCTGTTATTTGATGTGACGGGAAGCTTTACACTTTCTTTCAACGTTTTGGCTGTGATATCTCTCCTCACAGTAGTATCTCTTGGATTGGAAAACTTCATTTGGGGAGCAAAAGGGGACAGCTGCCGGTAGAAAATATAGGGGAAAAAATATATACTGATTTTTTTTATCCAAGTCACTTGCATATCGTCGAGGGTGGAGGTGATGTGTTGATACCGGTGTAGAAGTAATCATAGTCCGCCGTATTCATAGTCCGGCTACAACGGTAAAGAATAGGTCACTCGATTTAGTTGACTCTTCACGCAACATTAGTTTCATGCTTTATTCCGTTGCCGTCTATGGAGCCCGGACTGTGGCTTCCGGCGGACTGTAATTACTTTCACACCGGAATTTGATCAGAACACATTGGTTGTTGTGCGGCAAGGTGCCCCAAGTGGCCTATGCCTCTGAGATTCTGGTATACCCTGGTCTGGACGTATGTTAGGGCGGGTCGGAGTCAGCCACAACTTTTTACAACGTATAAAGTTATTTTATGACGCCTTGGGCGCCAAATATCAAAGTTCTAGTTGCAAGCATTAATTGAAAGTATTGTTAAGGAGATATTGTTACTTCATACTATAGATGGACAGAGTATAGGCCTAATGGCATCACATAAAAAGAGTGTTGAAAACTCGCCTAAAGTGTTGATTTTGAAATAGCCCTTGAAGGATTTGTAAAGTGGGCTTTATGTGTCTTTGTGGTAGAGTATTTGTTTTCTTTTTTAAAACTTTTGAAAAGTAAAACAAAAATAAAATAAAACCAAGGCCGTGAAATTTACGCTAATAGAGAAGTGTTGAAAAATTGCTGAAATGTTGATTTTGAAAACCTTGTACAAAATTATTAAGTGGGCTTTGCATGTCTTATACAGTGCTTGAGTAATTGTGTATTAAACGAGGCCCGTACAATTTGGAGAACAGTGTGGAAACTCGCTAAAAATGTTGATTCTGAAAGAGCCCTTGTAAGTTTTGCAAAGTGGACTTTGTAGGTTTTTGTGCTCAACTGCTCGAGTATATTTTTTTCTTCTTTAAAAGTTTTGAAAGGTAAAAAATATAAATACTTCTTTTAAGATTATGATTCAGTGACAGATTGTTTTGAAATCGAACGCTGAAATTTATTTACCCTAAATCTTGACATATATATGCAATTTCCAAAGAAAACCTCTCATTAGTCAATGTAATTTTAGGGGCACATCAGAATCGCGAATTTGTAGTTCGTTTAAGAGCAAAATTAAAGAATATTTTGTTTAATCATTTTTCTCCAAAATCATGTACCATTGCAAATATAAAGCTTGAAGTGCAATCGTCTTCATAACATTTTTTATTATCATGTGATTTTGTTTATTGTATCTGTATATTTTATAGCCCCACGCTTTGTGATTTTGTGATATCGTCAGCCATAATGTTATTGTTATTATTTGTTTTTGTTTCAATGCATGGATGTGAAGTTGAACTTGAACTTATACCCTACGTTATCATTATAGCACCATAAAATAAAACAATTCCATAAAGTGGTGCCTATACATAAACATATTAAAGTAACTTTTCTAATCTAAAATCGAATAGTTGCGCAGGTAAAGGATAAATTCCTTTTCAAGATTATGATAGTGTTTGAAAAGGGTCTTTTTATTTAGATAGCGCTTCGGAAGAATAAGAGGAACATTGATTTTTTTTTTTCGTTCGGCTTGCCTGAGAAGTTATGTAGATCGCTGTCTAAATGCGCACATCATGCTGCGCGTACCCCCATCTTGGAGGTGACTCGCATGTAAGGCTGTAAGACCCCCATTTTCAGCATCGCTGTCAACCAAAGACCTCATATATTTTGAAAATTTTCACCCAAAGCCCCATATTTTTTAACAATTTTATAACCAAACCTGTCACCACCCAAAGAACCCTATTTGGGGAGAAATTTTTAAAATTGTCACATCAAAGACCCCTGTTTTTGATGAAATTTTTTTCGCAAACTTTCTAAAAAGACCCAATTTTAGGAAATTTTTGCAAATTTGTCACCCGAAAACCCATTATTTTTGGGCCAATTTTTTGGCTGTCTTTCACCCGCCCCCCCCCCCCCCCCCGACGGCGTACCTCGATATTACATGAGAAATTCTGACAGGGACTGTAGTCAATAACTTTTATGATATACAATTTTTAAAATACTGGTAGATTCAACATCTACATCTATGTACCCAGCACATCTGTGAAAGTAAATTTTAGATGTCTGCTGCTAGAAGCTCATTATCAGCAGGCTGTACAGGAAAGATTGATTTGAAATTCATTCTCAGCTTATTGTTTTGGAGTACAATAAAGTTACATATAATATTTTTTATGCTCTATAAATCCCGTAAAATATATGTTTCAGATGACTAATACAAAGTTATGAATGAGTGCAGCTGTGTTTAGAGCTATTTTTGCGTCATAATGAACGTATGGCAAATATAGATTTGTGAGATATTGGTTAGCTTAACAACTGTTAAAAGATAATCTCACGATAATTATATGGAAGGTCGAGAAACAGCTTATTTTGGGTCGGTAAGGAATTGAAGTTAACGTATAGCTTTGATAATACATCAAGTTTGCAGTACTTACTTGTAATATGTCGGTTCGTCAGAGATAAAATATTTTACATCCCTTCATGCATATTTCCTATGTCACCTATGTTGTGATATCGTGGCTTACCAAAATCGGGAGGAGCACTCAACTCTAGTTTGGGTAGGGTGTGCTGACTTTTAAAAAAAAATATTTGTTAAGTAGGATCTTTGAAACTTATTTTAGGAACGGTTTATTTTCTCATGATCCGATCCAAGGAAACAAAATTTCCAAACGTTAGCTATGGAGGTAAATTTGGGAGTTTTTGTGGTAAAGTAAGGAGTTTCAGAACTGCAGCATATTCCAACGGAAGAATCTAAATCAAATGCAGAAAGGCGTGAACTGGACTCTGCTTGCCTCACATAGCTGTACCGCTATTTTCGGTCAATTCTACAGGGCCAAATTTTTGTACAAAGTAATTAGGTTGATCTGAATGCAGGTACAGTTGTGTGCACATCGACCCTAATTGGACAGAACAGGTATGACTGAAGCCTCGGATGTCGGTCTTCCCTGGTCAAGAGTTCAGAATTCATGGTAAAGAGAATCACATCCTATCCCAGGATAGGATGTAACTACGATGACAGCCACGTGAGATGTGTTATAATACTCCATTTTGTGATTAAAAGTATTGATTTGATTTTCTCAATTTTACTGAGAAGTGATTTCTCATGGGAAAAGTACTTTGTTTATGAAAAAAAAAAAGGAGAGCAGGGGATTTCAAGTGCTATGTTGAGATCAGACAAGGGGTTGTTGAACTAAATCGATTGCACAAGAGGAGAAGAAGAAATGGGATTCCCCAAGAGGTAAAAATTAGAAACTGAAGTCGCTGAGATCAAAAACAGATTGCAAGATTCGGGGATCCCATGAAGTTATAATTGGTGAGGTGGTTGCGGTGGTGCAGGTAGCTGATGTTGTAATTTAGTGAAATCTGATTTGACGTGCTGGTTAGTTTATGCATGTAATGTGTGTAATACCTATTTTTAGGTATTAGGAAATATTAATTGAAATATGGGTATATATTAAAGAGACCACGCGCAATTGAAAAATAGGCGCCCTCAAGATTTTTCAAAATCGATATTTTGCTGGTTGTAAAAGCTTTATATACAAAAGCCCTCACCCGAAATGATTAGACCAAATCAGCTTCCTTATGGGTAAACAGAACGATTTTGTAATTAGAGTCGCCGGCGACGCGAAAGTCAGCAGACGACGAAAATGGCCCTTAACACGCTGTATGCATGTTTCCCACGCTATGCACAGTTTGACCGGTCTATAACCTTTGTGGTTTTAATATCAGTGAGTACGAATCAAAAAAGATTCATGAATAAATAACATGTTGTTGTATTAAAGTTATGGAAAACGTAAAAGTTGGCCTACAAATTACCTGGATATCTTTATCCTCATATCAATGTCCCTATCTGTTTTGGGGTATGTTATTTTTATGTGTAAAATATATCTCTGTTCTTCCAATGGCCTAGACTATCATTTGAGAGCAAATTGAAGAAATTTCATATTTGTGAAAATGTGCCAGTGCCGCTTTAATGAGAACTTGGCCAGAAGATTCGCCAGCAGTTGTAATCAGGAGCTATACAGTATAGTTATAGCTAGTTTTAATCTACATATGGTAGATTTGAGCTTTACATATTGCCAGGATCTATAATATATTGGATGCCACCAGAGCTTGATAGCTAAATTGTCAAAAGATCGAGCTTCAGTTTTGGGAATCAAAACTTGGATTCCAGTTTGTGGTCCTATATTAGGACATTAGCGACAGACTAATGGTTGTAGAATACCTGGATTGTATTGCAGAATATTAGTGTCATCGAGGGAAAACCCCGTCGTCTTGAACTGCTGGACAAAATTACCTTCAAGACTCAGAAAATTCGCATGGAATATACCATGGATATTTATGTGAACTTATGCACTGTCATTTTGAAGTCTTCGCTGTGAGGACATCTTCGTTGAACTCCAACGCTTCTGTCAACTTGGGATATTTGAGGACTCTAATAAGTATATCTTTAATTATTGTGTGTAATTTGATTATATGTAATATTGTTTTGGACAGACCAAATTCTTAAACCAGACATTAAAATCATTAAATCTGTTATATTATAAAATTCAGATCACTTGTGCACAAGGCTCATTTATTTGTGTTTGAAAGGTATTTCTGACCTTTGACGCCTAGTACGAGACGTCATAACAGAATGTCTTCTTTGAGCTTGCATAGTGCTGTGTAAGAATTGTCCAGGTTGGAGGAGGTTGGTGTCGGAAGGTTGGGCACTTCTGAATCCACCAGGTTCTCAAACTGGTCCCAGTCTGCCTTGCGGAAGTTCCACTTATACTGGCTTTGTTGGTACAGACTTAGCAAGGCTGTCCTGAGCGATCACTGATGGTTCATGTTGAGACTTCGGAAAGCGGTCGAGAACATTACAGTGAACAGAAATGGCATCCATATTTACAAATGCTAGGTCAGGATTTGAGGTTGTAGAAACCAGAGTAGAAACTGTCTGGTTGTTTGGGGTCGTACACGAGTTGTAAGCCAGATTTGGAAGCATACACCTCTAGGGTGGATCCGTCAGGGTTGGTATTCCTGTAGCCCTATGACTGTATATTTATTAATCTTTCCCTGGAGATGGCCAGCAAACATGAGTCTTGGAGAAAAAAAAAAACATGTGCGATTGGCCGGATTCGAACCGACCGGCTACTCCGTATTACTATAACGGCATTCTTCCAACTGAGCTTGATTATCAAGCCTGGGTTGGTAGAGGAGCGATATATATGATCTATAGGTGTTTGGTCCGAAAGAACGCCGTTCTAGTAATACGGAGGTGGCCGGTTCGTCCGACTAAGCGCACATGGGTTTTTCAAGACTCATGTGCGCTGGCCATCTCCAGGGAAAGATTAATAAATATACATCTTTGTCTACCTGGAGAACTATGTAGTTAAAATGTCAAAGCTATGACTGTTGAAAACACCAGCATAGACGCAAGATGCACCCTAAGTAGGTAGGAAATCTGCTTGAAGTCGGGAGTTAGGTTGCTTGTAGACGTGGACATCTACAATTGGGTTGTTGCCATTCCAGGGTGGAGTTTGCAGGTGAGGTTGCGATGTTTCCATTGAGCTCTATTCTGACCAAAGGTGGCAATACCATGGGTAACGCTCTCGGTTTGTGCAGCTCGAGTATAGCCACAATTCAGGATGGGAAACTGTCAGTTGCGCGGTTGTCTCTTGGAGAAAAATCGCAGTGACTTTGGTGTGTGAGATGTTCAATTTATTTTAGTTATTTATTTAGCTTTCTTTAGGCAGGGTAGCACCTTCAGTGACACCAAGCAATGATTTCCCGGAGGCCCTGCATTACAGAAGTACATTACTTTAAAAAGTAATAAACATTGAATGGCAAAAATACAATAATTAATAGAATACAGTGTGAATATAAATATAATGATAATACAATTAATATCAGAAAAGCAGAGCAAACTATAAACAATATGCTTAAGTAGGATTACAAATGTTGAGCTTTAAGCTGTGAAGACTCATTGTAATATAGTCACAGCGGAGATCTGCAGGAAGACTGTTCCATATTTTGGTGCTTCTATGGAAAGTACGTTTACTGCATGTAAGTTCCAAGATGGTTCATACAAAGAGTTAGTGGTTGACTTCTGCGTACCTTAGAATGAATGAGTCATGAAAGTGAAGGGAGAGGAAAGGTAAACCGGGGCAATACCTTTAACACATTTGAAAAATAAGCATTAAAACATTGATTATCTTACCTATCATTAAGTTTGGTCCACTGCAGTGTACACAATCATATCTTAACAGGAGTTCTGATGTAAGATGATAAAATTATAACGTGCTAATCTTTATGAAGAATTTGAAGTGATTTAAATAGTCATTAGTGCAGGTTGACCAGACAGGGACTGCAAGTAATCAAAATGTGGCTATGACAATGGAATTAGCAAGTAATCAGAGTATCCTGGAACATAATATTTAATTCTTCTAACGACACCACACCGCTTGGAAATAAATGTAGACATATGATGATATGGGCAGACCAGAGACATCAAAGGATCAAAAAAATACACCACGATATTTAAACTGGTCAATCCTTTCTATTAGTATCATTATTACAGTGCAGAGTAAATTCTGAAATTATGAGGATATGAGTGTACCAAAAAAATCATACACACTGGTGTTCTTGGCATTTAAAGTGAGTGGTTTTCATCAACCAATCAGAAATTTTGTTTAAGTTTGATGAGGTTCCAATTCAAGAGGATCGGATTGTCTGAAGTACAAAGGAAAGTGTTGTATCATCAGGAATCATAGCTACATTTACAGTTAACACTATTTGGAAGCTATTGACAAAAATAATAAATAGAAGAGGACCGAGAATAGAGCCTTGAGGAATACCAATATTGATATGTTGAAGTTCAGACAATGTAGAAGAACATTGACTGCCAGAGTTCGGCGCTGAGATAGGATCGAAACCACTGAAATTCAAGGACCAGTAATACAAGTTTGCAAAAGTTGGTAGTAAGAAGAGGATGGTTAACACAGCCAAACACTTTTCTAAGATCAAGAAAAAATCGCTCCAGTTACACGACTCTCATCCATGTATTCAAATAAAATCCTGTACATCAAGAAAAGTAGTAGACAGTAGCTGATTAGCACGAAAGCCTGATTGATTAGCAGAAAGATGTCCATTAGAAACAAGGTATGATACAATTGAATTATGAACAGCTCTTTCCCCAATTATTTTAGAAATAGTGGCAGCCAGAACAGAAATAGGTCGAGAGTTCCCACATCTGATTTGGTACCAGTCTTAAAAAAGGGGTAACTTGCATTGTTTCTTCTGGTCGGAAAAAACTGATGACTAAGAGAAAGGTTCAAATAAAAGCAGGGAATTGCTAAATATAAGGAGCCGCAAGCTTAAGAGTTTGCATGAAACCATCAAAACCAGGGGACTTATGTTAGACATATCACATATCTGTTTATAAACAAAAACTCTGGAAAATGACAAAAACTGAAAATGAATCAACATGTGGAGTTAGATTTATTTGTAGGTGAAATCCCGTCTGCATTATCATCATTAACCTATCTGAAAGAGAAGAACCCTATAGAAGTGAAATAGTTATTAAAAACATTAGCAGTATCTTTAGCTGAAGACGTTGCAAACCATCATCGGTCTTATACAGAAATGCTAGAAGATGATGATTTGTTGGAGGTTTTTAATAGTAGACCACAATTTTTTAGAGTTGTTTAACATTTCAGCAATAGAGTCGGAATAAAATCTCTTTTAAGAAAGTGACGCATATTGTTTGCTTGTTACGTATATGCCATATGCCAACATGGGGTCATTGATTTATGAGCTTTAGCAAAATAGTAATCACAGTTTTTGCAAACAGTCAGAAATTCGCTATTAATCCATTCTGGATGCAAGCCTTCACACGTTTTTCTATGACTGGTGCATGTTCAATGTGTTGATCTTGGCCTAGTGAGACCTTCCACGTTTAGTTGAAGCACAGAGATGCTATTTGACTTGACATCCGATGAGCCTACCACTGATAAGGGCAAGTGTTCCAGACTGACATCAGATTGTGTCGTCTGACGGGGCAAGATGAGAGTACAGGGAGTCAAACAACAAACGGCTTTAATTGGTTACACTTAATTAACATTACCAAGTTTAAAAAACCATTGCGATAATAATAATTGAACATACGTGGCATAGTGATGATTTATCCTCTTACAACAAAATTGACCAAAGCCTAATAATGATCATTAAATTTGGTTTAGGCTTACCTTAATAAAAAGTTGAATAATCTACATGCTTATAGTAAAAACAATGATGGTAATATCAGAATCAATTGACATGTTGGTTTATAAGATGGTATCGTTTAGCAGTGCAATATCATCATAATCTGCCTGGTGTCACTCTGACAAATAGATTGGACAAAATTTTTGATTAGTCCTGGAGGCAGCCCATGCCCTTGCATTTATAAGAGGAGTCTTAAAATATTTTGATGGCTCTAGGGTAACAATGACATCCTGATTCCAAAATCTCGATTCATGCCACGTTGTTCATCCAGGGCCGTACGCAGTTTTATTGGGGGGGCGGGACTGCGAAAAAGTGGACTTTTTCGAAAAAAATGGATTTTTTTCGAAAAAGTGATTTTTGATAAAGTGGACTCATTTCCTCCTGACATCTAAAATCAAACTTCTGTCCCATTAAAGCATTCATGTCAAATCTGGATTTACTTCTTGCGTTGTAGCAGCCTAAGGCATTCCACAGTGGTGCCTGAAGGTACTTTGGGGATTTGTTGATGAATTAAATATTATTATATTGTCTTAGGGTTTTTCTAAGTACAATTATGAGAAAGGTATTTTATTTGTAATTTTTTTTTTTAAAAAAAAAAAAAAAAACTTAAAGCGGCACTGGCACATTTTAAGAAAATATCAAAATTTCTTTCAATTGCTGCAAATGATTAGTCTAGGCCATTGGGAAAGATTAGAGATAAATTTTACACATAAAAATACACATGCCCAAAAGCAGAGAGGGACATTAATAAGGGCATAAAGACATCCAGGTTATGTGTAGGCTTTACTTTTTTAGTTGCCTAACTGTATTCAACAAACATATGGCTATACACGAATCCATAGGAATTGGACTCATTGATATTATAAACCACAAAGGTCACCAGACCGTCAAACAAATTGCGTGCCTTGAGAATCAACTCGGGGTGTTTTCTGTTGTTACACGCCTTTCCGTGTCGGCTGTGAAATTAATGTCGCCGGCGCTATTAATTTATAAAACGAGTGTTTACCCATCGCGCGCTGATTTGGGTTTTAAACTTTCCGGTGAGGGCTAACCTATGTAAAAGCTTTATAACCATGCACCCATCTCCACTTTTGGAACCCTCTACAGGGCCCCCTATTTTTCCCCCTGTGCCAGTATAGGTCTCCCTTTCATTCAGAGTGGCCGTGTCTGCCAGGGCCCACCAGCAACTTGACGGAACTTCACACAAATCGAATAACGTGCCTGCCTTTGCAAAGAATCCAGGCGGCAAGCATGGTTCGCAATCAATTAGTGAAATGGATAAGAGAAGCAAGCTTGAATCTGTGTTAGAGGCAGCAAGTGTATGGGCAAAGCAGCGCATAGAGAATGAGGTTAAAAGTTTGAATTTCTAATAATTGAAACTAACCTTTTCAATATCAGACCTTTTCACAAGAAACAAATTGAGAATGTGTATGAATAAAGACAAATAAACAGTTCAGTTTATAGGTTCGCGCCATTGGCAGCCGGGTCACTGCAAAATTTTGCTTGACCCCTTGACCTGGGATCAAAAGCGGGTTTCACGAGAACAGGGGATGGGTTAACTCAAACTGGGTTCTGGGTGGTTATGATAGAATGTATTGTGTTGTAGTGTTGTTTGTGGTGTTACTGATGTGCAACACGCGCTGACCGCGCATTAGTATCTTCTTGGTGCTTATGCATTGAGATATGGGAAACGCTCGGGCGTCGGACAGGTTAGACCCCGCGCGCAGTGGCGGCCCTCGTTCATGCTCCATTTAGGTCTGAACACTTGGAATCGTCACGCTGTCACGGCGCTCCTCATTTCCCTACATTCGATGCATAACCGTTGGTTGTGTGTGTGTTTGTTACTGATGCTGCCACATGCGGGCCACGACGCTCTAGTAATCTTCTGACGCATAACACCCGCAGCCGCGCGCAAGTGGCTGTAAGTCCTGACTGAAACTAACAAAGGGATTCCGTATGCTCTTCAGTCCACGGTAAGGGATTTAGCCGGCGACTATGTTTTCAGTTTGTAGACTTATGGACCCATCTTTTTTACCTTCATGCGGGGACAATTGAAGTATTAATTATTAAATAACCAATATACAGATGTTGAATCTTAAAAAGGAATGTATTATGGGAAAAAGCCAATTTTTGGAAAAAATAAAGATTTGATGACGTCACGCATTGATTGGTCGTATATTTTGCTTCGGGGGACCCTTATCAGGTAAAAATACGTCGTTTATCCAGACATTGGAAAAAAAACAACCGATTATCGTCATCGTACTCGGTGTTTTG
>JAMKCH010001455.1:0-61049 GCA_023653785.1 Ophioderma brevispina
AGTAAAATATCTTGATTTTTTCACTTCCGTTAGTGCCCAAGGGGGGGGGGGTTCCTAGGGACCCAACCTAATTATTCTAATGAAGCCGTAGGCGGATTGATTTTTTTTAGTATCAGGAGAAGCGTATTCATAAATCAGACAATTAGCAAAAAACTCCTTGAAAAATTTGATTGCGTAACCGAGAAATCGCAAAAAAATCAAATGTTGGGTACTATGGAACCCCCCTTGGGCACTTAAGTGTTAATACACGGATTTCAAGCCAACCACTTGCAGGTTATGTTCGCATATCCATACCAGTAACAAAAATATAAAAATAGGAATTTTGATGATTTTTTCGGTGTTTTGGATTAGCAAATCGCTGCTAATCCCTTTAGGTTGGGGCGAGTTGGTATGGATTAAGTTGAAGCAAGTCTGACGAGCAATGTCCTAAATCGTAAAGTTTTTCAAGATTGAAGATTTAGTGTAGTGAGGTTATATATTTTACTGCCATATACATGTAGAGCAGCAGCAGCTTAACGCACTCTGTAACAATTTTGTTACAAAGAGGGTTGAAGTTTACAGAAATGAAAAAAAAATAGTTATTGTGATTCTGATTTTCATAATGCATACACCTAGTGACATAAAAAAGTAAATGAACAATAGAAAAATTCTTGAAAAATATAGCAAAATATTTTATGTTCATCATATCGCAGTTCACAGTAAAAAATGTTATCAAACAAGTTACCAATGTTACCAAACACGAAACCAATGTTACCAAAACAAGTAACCCTAAAAAGATGAAATGGAAAGATTTATTTACTTTAAATAGAATTTTGTTAGTGTGTTGAAGTTATCCCTTACTGCAATATCGGTTACATCAGCTTAATATCGGCGTTGGTATCGGCGATTTCATATGGGACGAGTTGAAATGGGGGGAGTCAAACTTCGGCAATTTGATCTGAACGAGTTAATAATAGAGCGAGTGAAGTGAACATGGAACGATTGGATACGCACTTCGTAACATTTTTGTTACAAAGTGGGCTGAAGTCGTCCCTTTAAAAATTAACGCACTTTGTAACAATTTTGTTACAAAGTAGTTTGCTGAGGTATATCGTCATGGGTAGATATTTAAAGTGTTTTTAATTTGTAAATTGAGTTGAGTTATGAGTAAACACTTTTTTTCTTTTCGGGCTGTGTATTTTAACGCTGTAATATTTGTTTATTTGTTATTTTTTGTGGTAATTTTCTATGTTTTAGTAACGCTTGCATTGCCGCAAAAAAATTTTTTTAAGTTTCAGGTTTATTTCCACCTCTTGCACATGTACAGTAAATATAAATAGTGTAACAAATATAAAATATTGTTTTTTGTAATGTTTTTTGAAACAAAAAATAATATTAGAATAAAATAATAACAATTTGCAATAGAATGTGGATGCCACTAAAACGCAGGGCGTGTAATTAGGGGCATCCATGCTAAATTACCGTTAACAACATGAGTATGAAACTTAATTGATTGATAAGGCATAAACATACAATTATAAATTACGAGCAAAACAAAACGGGGAAAAAAGGTTGCTGACGCAAATTCAATTAATAGATAAAAAAAATGCAAAAAAAAAAACCGTTAAATATTAATGAATAAGTATAAGTTACCCAAATCAATAAGACATGAAACAGTTGCAGAAAAAAAATCAATGAGCGGTTTTTGAGAATTGCTTTATAAATAGCTAAGGATGCGGACTGTTTAAGATGGTCATTCAAGGTAATTCCATAAAAGGGCTCCTTGGATCCTAATGTGTGTTCACAGCGAGTCCGGTGTTTGTCTGTCTAACGTACACGTCCCTTAATGATCGGGTGTCATAGGGAGAGACATCTTGGTCGGGTCAAGAAAAATGATCATCTAAGATATTTGGAGGAAGTAAGTCATTATGGTATTTTACAAACTGGGCAGTCTGGAAGACGTCCAATGTCAGGGATTTTGTAGCGTATTCAGTAATAAAAGAGTCTGTATGGGCTAAACTGGTATTAGTACCTGACCGTATTATCTTGTTTTTTTTGCATTAAGACTAGAATGTAAAGATGAGAATTCTTTTTGTCTGCCCAGAAATGGCACAGTACTTGATGTAAGGGAAGCATGGAAGGTTAATTAGGAGGTCTATGGCCCCGCCCCCCCCAAAGTGCCCATGAACAAAAATTACACAAAAATAATTATAGTCACGGTAATTCTGCTTTTTTATATTGCGACAGTAACAAATTAAATACATAATCGAAAAATCTTGGAAAACATAGAAGGCTATTGTTGTTATAATATACTTGTGACCTGCATACACCTAGTTACATAAACAAAGTAAATGTTAGTCTTACTGACATATCGAGCAGGCAGCACTTTAACGACCTTTGTAATCACATTTTGTTACACATATAAATAGATATGTGTACTGTCCCTGATTCGTTACAGTGTGCTATCTTGTACTGCCGCATAGAGCAGCAGTACGGTGGCTTAACAAACTTTGTAACATTTCGTAACAGAGTGGGTTCTGAAGTTAAATCGTCTCGAAGAATTTGAGATTATTTCAGATTACAGAGTGGGCTGAATGAAAGAAAGCGAAGTGATGTTGAGGGCAAGTGGTACGGGGTGAGTTAATACGTAGGGCGTTACTAATAAGGTGAACTTGTAAGAGGCGATTTGATATGGGCGAGTTGGTATCGGCGATTTGATATGGGCGAGTTGAAATGTAGAGAGTTCGAATTCGGCTATTTGATCTGGACGAGTTAATAATAGAGCGAGTGAAGTGACCATGGAACGATTTGTTACGAGGTGATTTGGTAATGGGCGAGGTAATACTTGGCATAATTGGTATCGGGGTAGATTATATTGGGATAGTTGATATGGGCAAATTAATAATGTGGCGAGTTGGTATGGTTGAGTTGTTATGGAGTGAGTTGATATGGGCAAGTAGATTATACTGGAAGGAATTAGTATGCGGCGATGGGGCGATTTGCTATGGACATGTTGGTTTTTTTGCGAGTTGATATGGGTCGAGTTAGTGGATTTTAATGGAGATCTTGGAAAATTTCATCAAATTTGATTTTTTTACAAAGTGCGTCGAAGCCGTCCCTTTTTGTTCTGTCACAAGAGAGCTTAATGCAGTTTGTAACATTTTTTTTTACGTGGGGAGTAAGGTTCTTAAAGACACTATCAGTGATTTGAAAAATATTTGAAATGTGCAGGAATAGCTTCAAAGTGAAGGATAAGTCTGTAGAATTCTCATAAGTTACCTTTTCCAGCTGTAGAATTGACAGAAAAGGAAGAAAACGGCAGTGTTCCAAGATACGATTCTCCATTCAATTACGTGTTGTAGTAAGTGTCCGAACGGACAGTAATGACTAAAATCTCCGATTCTGTCCTTATTAGGTTGCTTCTGGTCTTATCATTTGCAGGGTATGTTAGGATACCTGTACTTATTACATACATGTAAAAATCTGATTTTTGATGATTTTTTCGATTTGCTGATTTAGCAAATCACTGATAGTGTCTTTAAATGGAAGATCTTTTAGTACGTCAGCTACTTTGAAAAAGGGCTCTACTTTTCGAGTTAGGGTAGGTGGTCGAGTAGAAAAATGCCAATGGTACCAGGTGTTAGGGACATATGTGTGGATCATCACCTGGGTGGATGTAGAAATCAGAAGTGGTGCAATTTTTTTCTATGGGCCAAAAAAGGTCAACATTGACCCAAATAGGTAAAAATCATAGAATGGTGATTTATTTTTCCGAATTCATATTGAAATGTATTACTAATAAAATTCTCCCACTATATAGCTGTAGATTCAAGAAAAAATTGAATGTTGGAATCTGGGGTTAATTTTGGCCCCAGAAAGGACCAAAAAAGGGTCAAAATTGACCCAAATAAGGTAAAAATCATAGAATGGTGATTCCAACTTGCATATTAATATAATAGTTTTTAATTTTCCCCACTATATTGCTGTAGATTCAAGAAGAATTTGAATATTGGAATCTGGGATTATTTCTAACCCCAGAAAGGGCCCAAAAGGAGTCAAAGTTGACCCAAATATGGTAAAAACCATAGAATGGTGATGTATTTATTCCATCTTAATTTTGAAATGTAACAGTTCATTTGCCCCACTATATAGCTGTAGATTGAAGAATCTGGGGGGTTACTTTTGACCCCAAAAAGGGGTCAAAATTGACCCAAATTAGGTAAAAATCATAGAATGGTGATTTATTTATTTTGAATTCATATTGAAATGTATTACTAATAAAATTCTCCCACTATATAGCTGTAGATTCAAGAAGAATTTGAATGTTGGAATCTGGGGCCAAAAAGGGGTAAAATTTGACACGAATATGGTAAAAATCATTAACTGGTGATGTATTTATTCCATCTTAATTTTGAAATGTAACAGTTCATTTGCCCCACTATATAGCTGTAGATTGAAGAATCTGGGGGGTTACTTTTGACCCCAAAAAGGGGTCAAAATTGACCCAAATTAGGTAAAAATCATAGAATGGTGATTTATTTATTTTGAATTCATATTGAAATGTACTATTTAATTCCCCAACTATATAGCTGTAGATTCAAGAAGAATTTGAATGTTGGAATCTGGGGCCAAAAAGGGGTAAAATTTGACACGAATATGGTAAAAATCATTAACTGGTGATGTATTTATTCCATCTTAATTTTAAAATGTATAGTATATAGGTTTATTTGCCCATAGCTGTAGATTGAAGAATTTGAATGTAAACTCCAGAAATGGCCAAAAGGTTAAAAAAAATGACTTAAAATGGGTAAAAACAAGGAAAATTGTATTTGGTATGCATATGTTTCAATATTAATGCAGGAATTTAAATAATCAATTGCCCATTTAAAACCTTTATTCACTTTTATCAGTAGTGACATCCAGACTTGAAAACTTTGGATAATGGTCAAATTACACCTAATTTGGTAAAAATATATTAACCAATTAATGCATGGTTTACATATCTGCAGTCTTGCTGTTAAAATTGGTAATAATGCACAATATCAGGCTTGTAACCAGGGAAGGGGCGGTGGGGGCTGACGCTCCTATTCCAAAAGTCCCATATCCCCTAAAAGGCCAAAAATAGATTTTGCGAGCGAAAATATGTAGGTAAAAAGTCTACTTTTGCCAGATTTGCCCCCTTTGTAATTTTGGGGGACCAATTTGCCCCCTTTGTAATTATTTGGGGAAGTCCCCTTTTAAAAAAAAATGCCCCTCTCCTAATTTAGTGTTCCTTTTACTGACATTCGCAATGAAAAAACTTTGAAAAGGGATCAAAATGGTCCAACCCAAATTGGTCAAAATTTAACCCAATATGCCACAATTTCAGTCTTTTTTCTTGAAACTAGGTAAAAACAATCCAGTAGGAGAGAAACAGTTGGTCTGTCAGAATGAAAGCTATCCTAAAATGTTTTTAAATCTGATCTTTTGGTTTATTTCTGCCCTGAAATTATCACAACTGTTTTACTATTATGGTTAAGTATAATATGAAAGTCTGTTGTCTCCAGAGCAACTAAGATTGCCTTCTACAGGCCTGTGTGGAAAACATCTTACTGTATGGTGCACAAACATTGACAATGAAGGGGGAGCTGCAGGACTTTTTAAGTGGCACTTATACCAGGCAACTCATGCCAGTTGAAATATCTCCTGGCAAAAACATCCTACCGAATATCGGATCTATGGTGAAATACCTCCTATTACCACAATTGTGGCACAGAATAGAACACAGTTCGGTGGGAATTGCTTTCAAGTCAAGGACCAGATTATATCAGACCTTAATTCTGTGGAGTCTTCCATGTCCAAGTAGAGGTAGCAGATCACTAACCTACTCTGATATGCTATGCAGCAGAGATACCAGCTTTACTTTGAAGTGGGAGCAGCAATACATGATAAAGACGTTTTGCAAAGATGTACGCCCCGGATTTCGACAAAGTCGAAAGATGATGATGATATTATCCACCTTTGCCAACATGGCAATCGTTTCGTCAATTGATGCAAATCTATGTGGTTGCCAGCTGACAAAAAGTGCAAACATTTGTCTATTCCAGTTGCTTCTCAAAAGATTAACTTCCACAGTATAATTGCCCAGTTGATAGCTTTTAATTCACACTCTTTTGGGGTCTATTTTGACCTCTTTTTGACCCTTTCTAGAGTCAATTTTTGAGTCAAATTGATTAAAGATCCACTCTCTAAGGCCAAGTAAAAAAATAACAGTTGATCGTCCCCGCCCGCTCCGATTTTGAACGCCGCACCGATTTTGTTATTTCTTATTTTTTTTAAAAAAAAAGCAACAACACCACCAAAAAGAAGGCTAAGAAGGGGGAAATTGAAGTTAAAAAAATATGGGAGCACTATTGAACTCTCATACCTATTTTAAAGAGTATCCTTCATTTTGTTGAGCAATTTCTTCAATCTTCTTACATACTACTATTTCCACAACGCAAACGCAATCTTCAAATATATCATGGCGGCCATCTTTGAAAAAAATAATAAAATAACAAATAATAAAGGCCTCCCTCACCAACTTTTTTTCAAAAGTCTGGCCGATCAAATGTTTTATTTTTTTACTTGGCCTTAAATAGCCTCGTCCCCGGGATCACCAGATTTTAACAGGAATGAATCATATACAAATACTACATGGTTAAGGACAATAGGCACCTTTTTTCCCGAGGTACGGCTACGGCCTATCTGGGAGGCCCGTAGCCAGTTTCCAAGATAGTGTGCCCTATTTCCCGATATAACATATAGTAATTTGTTTTATTACACCTCACTGTGACTCTGGGGACGAGGTTGTAGGGAAACAGAGGGAAATAGCACGCGTAATAGGAATCAGCCAATGAAATAGCATAATTTTGTTCATGAATATTCATGAGGTGTAATCAAATATAATATTGGTGTCTGTGGAAAGGTACTATTTGTCTCATTTACTCTGTGAAATCGTAGGACTTAAAATATTTAACTTAGATATTATTAGATTCTAGGAGGCTTCATAAATCACGTTTTTAGCCCTCATATCAAAACTGGTTGAAATGATATGGGCAAGATATTTAACAGATGGGTATTGGAGTCAGGCGATTCAATCAAGATGAAACTATTAAATTGGGGTGTATCTTGACCCAAAATGTCAAAATTTAGTTATTATCTACTACCAATATATTAATAGAGGTTTCATTTTAGAAGTCTTAAAATGCATATAAGTGGAATGATTACCTTGCCATTTTTAACTTTTACTGACTCATATTTTGGGTCAATGCCTTTTCTGGGTCAATTTTGAACCCAGATAGATTCCAACATTCAAATTCTTCTTGAATCTACTGCTATAGAGTGGAGAAAATGAAATACTACTGCATTTTAATATAAAGTTTGAATAAGTACATCACCATTCTATGATTTTTACCTTATTTGGGTCAATTTTAAGCCCTTTTTCATCCCTTCTGGAGTCAAATTTGACCCTAGATTCCAACATTCAATTCTTCTTGAATCTACAGCTATATAGTGGGGAAAATTAAATACTAGTTTAAGATGGAATAAATACATCACCATTCAATGATTTTACCTTATTTGGGTCAATTTTGACCCCTTTTGGTCCTTTCTGGGGTCAAAAATAACCCCAGATTCCAACATTCAATTCTTCTTGAATCTACAGCTATATAGTGGGGAAAATTAAATACTATTACATTAATATGAAGTTGGAATCACCATTCTGTGATTTTTACCTAATTTGGGTCAATTTTGACCTTTTTTGGCCCATAAAAAATTGCACCACTTCTGATTTCTACATCCACCCAGGCGATGATCCCCACATATGTACCTAACATGTGGTAGCAATGAAATTTTTCTACTCTTCCACCTAATCCTAGGTGCCCAAAGCTGGTCCGGGCTGACGTACTATTTGAAAATTTCATCACTTTTTAATTTTGTTACAAAGTGCGTCGAAGTTGTCCCTTTTTTGTTCTGTCACAAGATAGCTTAACGCAGTTCATAACAATTTTGTTACAAAGTGCGATTTTGTTATGAAGTGCGTGCCAACACACGTGTACCCACTGACCTCTATGTAATAAAGGATGAGAAGCATACCATTTTGAAAAGTAATGGTGCTATTTATGATGCTTTTATAAGGTCTGGTGAGCCTGTTACACTCCTACCGGCGAGCCGCTAGTTCGGAGTCTAACAGACAAGTCTGTTATTTTTCATAACGGTGTGTTTTGAATTCTTTATCTTACATATAAGTCGAGACAAGAACTAAAAACGATATTATATAATTATTCATTAAAATTGAGAATATATTTCGTTTTTGTTTTAAATATCTTGAAACAGTGTTACGGGTTTTCTTAATTAAAACATCAATTATGATGTTATGTTCTCTTGTGCAGGAGCCTAAAACCAAGGTCTAGTCGATAATTCAATGATCTAGCGTTACGGGTAGTAATTGTTCAATTGTTACATTATATAAAGTAAAAGCAAACGCAAAAAAGCCGCTTTTTTCAATTAATGTAAGGCCTTATACATTTTGGTCTCAAAGCGCTTTACATTTATTCTACTGTCATTTGGATATGTCACATTTTCACATATTGACAAATTCAACAGCTCCCCATTTACACCTAGGTGAAGTGAGAAAAGCGAGATAAAGTGTCCTGCCGGGGACACAACACGTTGACCACGGCGGGGCTCTAACTCACAACGTAAACGGTCTAATGATCATGCATCCTGCGCTTTTCCACTGGACCACACATGCTCTCTCTAAAAAATCAAGAAAATTGCCCGACATGAGTTTTTAATCTTTGGCCTATTTACGAAATGCTACACCGCCCGATCTTGGTCAACATTAATGCTGATTTTTGTATTTTAATTGTTGATTTCAGGATATTTCTGCCATTTTTTCATATCGAATCCTTTTCTCCTATTTAGACCCTTTAGGTTGCCAACATCTCTATTATTTTTCAATAATTTACAGCTGTATTAAAATTTAAGTGATTTTCAACGATTGTTTAGGTGATTTTCAGTATTGTAGAGAAAAAAACTGAATTCTAAAAGATTTTATATGTACAAACGCGACTCTCTTGGGCTGAATTTAGGACATATTCAATGTTTAACAGAAAGAGCAAACCTTGAAATACTTTTCTCTACGGGATCTAAATTGTCCGTAAGAAATCTAAATTTTTATGACAGAGTTTATGCAAAAAAATTATTTTTCAATGGGTGAGACCGCCACAAAATTAGTGGCTAGATTAGTTCTCCTATTTAGAATCAACATGTGACTATTATTATTATTGTTGTCATCTTTGTGTATTTTTATTTACTAAAAGCAAACAACAACGTGTGACACTTCGATGTGCTTCATTAAAATTGAACGTACTTCAAACAAGTTTCATTTTTTCGACTGCTTCACTTACAACCTTTTGTTTGTACAACTATTATTGTTGTTGACTGCAAATTTTCAAATTTTAAATTGGTTCTTATCACTTTTTCATTAGAAACGATGTCCTTAAAAGCTAATAATCCAGGGGTCCCGCGCTTTGCCGCCACCTGATATAATCCTCCAGTAACGCTTTAGGCAAGGAGGACGGAGGGTTGAAATTTCACCACTCGGATTGCAATAGACGTACTGCATGCTTGGAACTATCAGACTTTGGATCGAAACTTCATTCTTGTCCAAGTCAAAGTCGCGTTTTTTTTGGGTCATAAACACAAGACAATCTAAGTAATAATGCTTAAATTTGATATATTGTCCATATATCCTTACGTACCTAACCCGTACTAGGAGACTTTTCACGTTTATGGAACCTGACGATTGAGAGTTCGAGTAGGAGAGGTCGCCCCCTACCCTGACTCGTCATTTTTGGTATCCGGATTTAGTCGTTTTTTGTAACTACATTCAGCGAGACCCGCTCCCTCTGAAGTCCACTCATTTTTGAAAGTCAACATTCCGTTGGCCCGGCTACGTCAATTCCGGTGCGCCGTCCTACTTGACCTTTCACCCAAGAGTTGGTTCATATCTAGAGGCGATCTACCGGCTGACCAGGAAGGCGGTCCGCTCTGACTTTTGAAATGTCTGAGATGCACTAACCTCTTTATACAGGGTTCCCAAAAATACGTTCCCCCCCCCCCCCTCAAATAATTCATTGACATTTTGGTTTCATAACTTCACTTAGAACTGCTGATTGGAGAATTTTAAAACGTTTTTTGAAGAGAGGAAAACATTTGTACTGCCACAAAAGTCGTTGCTTTTTCACAAAACGCCTTTGGATCAATAACCCCTACTCCTTTTTTGTTTGTCCAAAAATGATGTCGTCAGAAAAAGTGGCACTTTGAACCGTATTCGAAGGTGAAAGTCAAAAATTATCAATTTACTAACAACGATTTCATTTTTTTTCCGTATTCATTGCTTTCATTGACGCATAGGTAAACAAATAAGAACGACAAATAGGCAGGAAAAACAATGGAATGTAAGCTTTACAATTCATCAGTATCAAATAACGAATTGTTGCTAATGCGCTTTTTTATGGAAAGAAGAGTGATGTTTGTAATGCTGTTTCAAACAAAATAAACTTAATTGTTGTTGTCATCCATGGTGAGCGAATAGTCAATGTTTCCTCCATCTGCACGATGACATACTGTAGTGTTTTACCGTGGTCGCTTACCAATCTGATGATGTTTTCTGTTGATGAAGTGGTTCCCATGCTGCTTGCTGGATAATTCCACAAAGTTGAGCCAGCGTAAGCCGTCCTCCTTTATGTGTCCATCTGCTTCACATTCCGACTGGTGTTGCTTACAACACATTTATTTCATTCATTATTTGTTTGTTTAGTTAATTGTCTGCACATTTGATCTTGACTTGTTTTATATATTATGTAATTGTCCGCATGCGTTCATGTTTTAGCTCTATTTTAAGCCGTATTTTCTTCAGAACGCAATGAATATAAAGAAAGAAAATAAAATCGTTGTTGTAATTGATAAGTTTTTTTTTTCAGTTTAGAAAACCTCTGAATACGGTAAAGTGCGACTTTTTTCTACAACTGCATTTTTGGAAAAAGGGAGTGTGTGTTGATGCCCAAAGTATTTTTTGCAAAACAACGACTTTGTGCAGAGCAAATATTTCCTCTCTTTAAACTTTTAAAAAATTCTACTAACTCCATTTCTAAGTGAAGTTATTTCACAAATGTCCTCGATTTTAGGGGAACTTATTTTTTGGGAACCCCTTAGTATACGTTCGGGCGCTTCGGGCCCACTTTTCTATACCGTAAGCAACTTTCATAAAACGATGGCCCAGTACTTATCCTCACTGGACTGGTGCGAGTTTGCTGTTAGAAACCGGGCAGAACGCACTCTCTAAAACATTTAGATTGACCCTAAAACACAAAAACCCCCACCTAAATAGGTTTTTGCGGAAACCGGTAGGTAGCAACAATTTATTAGAAAGCTACCCGGGTCATTTCTTGGGGAATGAATCGGTTTAGACTTCCGCACGAGTTGGGGGTCCGGGTAACTTTTTACCAGGGTTTATAATCAGGTAGAACCTTCATGTGACCGTACGGTTGAGTCTATTACAATTTTTCGTTTGGCTGAAAATTATAGATTATGGGGTGTAGAATAAAATCTGCCGGTGCCACCGTGGCATCCTTGGGCATTTTGAGAATCAAGATGGCGTCGCATTAATATAATTATATTAATTCAACCCTATATTATCAAACGATGGATAGACTACTTAGATATTACTATATACCAATGAACAATTGTATGCACTTGTAACATAAGTCAGACTTCAAATTCAAAATGGAAGCCAAATGCCAATAAGTTTAAAATCTTCCCTATTCAGCAAATACGCCTGCGATAAATAGAGTGAACTACTTAGGTTAGTTGTTAGGACACAGAATGTATTTCTGATACTTTTTAAAATTGTAACAATGGCGTCAATCAATATGGGAGCCAAAAACATGACAACTCCTTCAAAAATACTTTACACAAATTTATAAGGGTTACAAGAAAGCCGTCAAATCGCAAATCAATGTGCCAATGACATTAACTGTACCTTGGATGCGTACCAATGTACAACATACATTTCAATTTGTTTTAAATGCGCCCAAATCAAATAAATCCATATGGTGCAAGTTTTCCAATACCACAGGAATTACATTTGTTTCACATATATTGCACTCGATTTATAATTTGACACCTTTTTTTTTCATGGGGATTACCTGGTATCACTTGGTTATGATCATAGGTACATTTCAATGCTTTCATTGACACAATAATTTATACTTGAAGGTACATTTAGAAAATTTTGTGTCAAGTGTTTTTGAAGACATTCACGTTTTGCTGCCAATTGATTGACGTTGTTACAACTTTAAAAGTATATAGATTACATTTATTTGATATCTAACAACACTAATCTACGTACTCATGTTTATTTTGTATCGCAATGGTAATTATAATTTGTACTTTTAAATGTTAAAATTCCTTTGCAGTCTAATTAGTCAACCAAGTACCAATTCAAATTGTAAGTTCATATAATTGATATATATTATTTCACTTATAAAAAGGATATGATAAATACGATAACATCATCAGCTTACTGGAATGTGTCATATAATTCCTATCTATATTTTGTCCTAATCATTTTCATGATTTTGAATTGATTGATCGTAAACTGCATTTTGATGTTTTTTTAATAAATGCACGGGAGTACCGAAGGAGTGTGCTCGTGGAACTCTCACAACATACTCGAACTGGTATAATCTCCCCCTAAAACACGTTGTTGTTTTTTTCAGCCGTTGCCTAATGCATTATCCGTTTCCCCTGTGTTAACCAGCACGGGTGTTGTGTGATTCCTATGACAAATTCTGCTATATTAAGTAGACAAACACATACCTACTTTGTCTCCCATTTCATTTAACATTTCTGTAACTTTAAATGCTTGTTAAAAATATCTTATTCATCATGTCAAAAATATTGGTTTTGTACTTTTAAATGGTAAAATATTATCCATAAATGTTAAAATATCCTCGCAGTCTACTTAGTCAAATTAAATGTACAGGTCAACTTTACCACTTTTGCAAAATGCTCACTCGTCCTGGTATATTCCACCAATCATCATGTTCTCATAAGCGCTGCTAAATTGCATTTTGTTTTTCCTAGTATACCAGCACGAGTTTAGTGTGTTCCTTGTCCGTCCTCTATATAAAGACACTTCGTGTTGTATTCGTGTCTTTATATTCAGTTATTAGGTCTGTTAAAATTTATGATACTGCCTCGCATCTTTCAAATACGCTTTGTACTTTTAAATGCTTAAAACTGTTGTGTATATTTAACTATTGTACTTATCTATCCTTTGCATCCGCACGTTTGTTGATCTTTTTTTAGAAAAAATACTTTGCTGCATATGTTTTTATTGCTAATTATAAGCTTATTTTTTTGTTCCTATCTGGACCTTTTTAGCTTAAACATGGCATTGAGTTAAATGCTGCATGTTCTGGCGGTTTTGACTTTCCTGACTCATCATTGGTTGCATCCAAATTATTAACTTATCAAATACTAGCACAGTATTCTGTTATTGTTATGATGTTTGTATGTAGTTGTTTTAAATGTCAAGGGTAAAATCTGGTCTTAATGTGCAATAGTCACAAATACTTCTATATCATAACAAATTCACTCCCTGAGCCGTGATGATTTTTTTTCTCAAGCAAAATCGGCACGTGGTATTGCGGGACGGCTTATATGGAAATGTATTTCTTATAATCACATCATAGACGACGATGATGAATTCATTCAGGAAATTAATGTGAAGATAACTATGGATCATATATAAAACTATACCGAACTTCAGTCACTAAAAATAAATCATTTAAATTAATGATATTGATGATTCTGCTTGATTAGAATGTTCTTGATCCTAACAACATAATGATAGAAATTACAGACATCATTGATAAATGTAAGTACTACCGTAGTGATACATTTAATGATAAATAAAAACAAGAAAAGTGACTTTAGTATATAATATTCAATTCCCGTAAGTTAATTAAAAACCTACATTCCATTATGATGTATCTTAACCCTCAAACCACATGTAATTCCCTGTAAAGTTGCTCAGCGATACATGGTTTGTGGTGATAATAATAAACGCCCTCCTCCAGCTAACTCACATCAATGGCTTACGCTTGTGCAATCCGATCGATTACTGAAGAAGGTGGAGGGATGTTGTAAGTTGCTTGTATGATTGACAATGACCTAAGACTTACAATTAAATAGATCTTTAATATTTTGCCAAGTAACGGACGCTCACGATTTTTGTATCACTCTTTGTCGAAATCGATACTCAACCAAACATAGCATCGTGGGTGTTATATTTATGACATGATTTCCGCCAGAACCGTAACCCCAATCTTTTCTTGTCAACTTGTCAAAATCCATCAATCTATTGACAAAAGAGAACACACATCCTTCATATGTGGTGCCTTCAATATAGATCTCTATGAAGTATACATCTCCCGGTGCTACAAATGACTTCTTAACATCGATGTACTCTGCATCATTGTACCCCCTGATCGACAACCGACAGTTTTACCCCCCAAAAACATGACATTAATGACAACCTTGTTACCAATGTTCTGATCAAAAAATTACACCGGAATAATTTGCAGTGACTAACGGTACCACTTGTCCTGTTTTTAGCTTATAAATAAATTGTAACACGCATACTAAATACTCTAACATGAAATTCGGACATACAGAAAGATAACAAAACTAACATTGAAGCCCTTGAAATTGAACTTAAATTATGTCCGATTGGAACGATGTTTACACCATGATTCAGCAAAGGACGCGCATAACATATTCATGGTAAATTCTTACAAGTTATACAACAAACCAACCCCTATTTTTAGGGAAAAGATAAATAACCGTAAAGATAATAAACCTTGGATATTGCGGGAATTATTCAATCCATCAAAACTAGGAACAATTGTAAAAAGATACATGCAAATCTCGGGATGAACATACAAACCAAATGAATATATTAAATAATTGGAGAAGAACTAAGACTCACTCCTGCAATAACATTGTTATTTAAAAAGTTACTACGATTTTGATAGGTAAATTTTTATTCGCCCATATAACAAATTAAGATCAAACATGTGTGAGGTAGATGGCGCATAAGTAAGTGTTACAGGTTTTTGGGAGTAAAATTTGCACTCTGAAAGAGTGAAAAAATTGAGTTTCCATTGTTGGACATACTTCATTGACTGGTGTGATACAAAAAATTATCCAAATCCACTTGGGGGGGGTTATTTAAGGTGTGCCAAGTAAATTCAAAACAAATTCTTTGCCAGATAGGGCCCGAAAACTTCGCCAGCAAAATCAACCACCACGGCCTGCCGTCAGTGATTTTCTTAATAAATTCCTCTAATAACTCCATTCTTTTCTTCGCCTATCTCGAAAGTGAAATTATCAAATCACCAAAACATTTAAACATGCAAAAGGTCCTGGTTTTGTGATGTAAATCCGGTGTTTTGTCAAGAGCATTGCTAAAAACTATCTCAAACCTCTTTGTTCATATTTTCAACAATTTTTGCTCTAGTTGGTATCTTTCCTCCGCTCTCAAGATCGCAAAAGTCATCCCTATCTACAAGAAGGAAGCTCCCACTCTTTCTCTTAAACTACGCCCGATTTCTCTCCTACCATGTTTTTCTAAGGTTCTTGAGCGCCTTATCCACAATAGACTCGACAACTTTTTCTCGGCTATAACAAATCTGCAAGACAACCAAAGTACGGATTCAGGAAAAAACACTCCACAGATCCTGTTCTTCTTGACATATATCACAAAATTCTTCTGCTCTCTGCTTAAAGCTTCACACATAGGAATCTTCCTTGATCTTTCTAAAGCCTCGACAACTATGGACCAAGATATCCCTTATTTCTAACAACTTTAAGCATATGGTTGTACGTGGAACTCCTCTTAAAATACTTTTCAACTATCTCCAGGATAGGAACAATTACTCCTTTTAAGCTCCATCTTCGGGACAGTCCTTCCAGTTTCAATGCGGTGTTCCCACAAGGATCTATACTTGGGCCACTTCTCTTCATTTGGTCTATGTAATAGAGTTATCCCTACTGATTCAAAACATTTTTCTTATGTTCTATTTGCCTATGTACTAACCATTTCCTTTCAAATCCGACATGAATACACTCATCAAACTTTTAATCGAGAATTCCAACATGTTTCTAACTGGTTTTCAAAGCAAACAAATGTCTTCTAATAAAAGCAAAACTATTAATTCACTTCCACACTGGTTAAAACAAAAAATACACAAAAACACAGGGTTCTTCGGAAATCAATATTGAAAACATCCCATTAGCCCTGTTGACCATACGAAATTTTTAGGCGTTACATCTATAGTAAAATTAAGCTTGGCACTATCACTCACCAAAATGACAAAATCCAAATTTCCAAAGGTGTCGGCATTATTAGGAAACTTAAACATACACTCCCCTCAAATATTTTAGTCTCTCTGTATAATACACTTATCCTCCCTTACATCTCATATTGTAATATGGCCATGGGCTTTGTCACAGATTTAAACACCAACCCTATGCCCAGGCCAGCACAGAAACAGATTTTTTTTTTTATAAGGCTTGGATAATTGATTGGTTGTATTTTTTTGTAGTGCTTAGATTTTGGCTATTTAAAAAAGCAATTCGCATTTGCTCTAATTCGCCTCACCTTCCACTCCAAACCATTATTTCCAACTTGAAAAACCATAACATATTTGATATAAATAAAAACTCCAAATAGCGTGTTATGTACCGTATTCTCACCCGTAATCTTACGAATTCTTTCAATGGCTTATTCACAAAAAAAAGCGAAGAAGTAAACGCTTAAAACACACGTAATGCACATCATTACCCGACTCATAAATGCCTTCTACGACTAACCCGAAATTATTTTTGTTTATGTAGACCAAAATTATGGAAAACAAAACTGACACCTCACTTACAACATACAAAACCTTAAATAGCTTTAAACGTAGAATATAAAAAAAACCTAATTACTAATTATAATTATTGGAATAATGTTACCATGCAACGTTGACTGCGTTCTACTGTGTTTGTTCGGTGCTGCGTACGTGCCTTCCTGGTTTTGATCCAAACATCCTTTACCCTTATAGTTATGTCCTGTCCCTGTATCGTGTGTTCTTTCGTTTTCTGTCCTTGTCCTATATTGGCTATATGCTATAACTTCGATACATTTTATTTGTGTATCTTGATGGTGTAAAATATCAAGTTTTGTTCTATATAAAGGTAGGGGTAAGATCAAACACTAAAGCCCCTTGGGGTTTATTTTGATACTCCTACGTCCAGACTGTTTTTATAATACTCCTACATGGCTTCTTCTACGCTGCCATTTTGTATACACTTGCCTGTTGATTATAAGGTAATCTCTAACCTTTATATTATTATTATTATATCACTGATTGTTGTGTGTTTTGCGTAGTTTGGTATCTGATCAAACATTTCTCTGCCATATTATCTTTTGGTATCAATCTAAACATGAATAATTATATTATCAACACTATTTTTATGATAATGTATTGTATTTCCGATATTTGAATGGTGAAAAACCCCTTGGGTTATGTATGCTTTGTATTGTATTATATGAAACATGTTCTGAATGAATTAAAGTTGGAATCTGAATCTGAAGGTATTTGCTGTATAGGGATTATTTTAAATTGATCGAGTTGGCTTCCATTTTGAAATTTTGAAGTATGTTTAAAGTTTGCAAGTGTCATAAACTTGTCATTGGATCCTATAGTATAGCTCGTAACCTCCATAGTTGCTAAATAGAGGGTTTGAAGATATAATTATCATATATGGCGATGCCATCTTGATTTCTCAAATGGCCCAAGATGACCCAGGTGGCACCCCGGAAGACGATTTCTTATTCTACAATCCTAATCTATCATTTTTCAGCAAAAATATGTGTAGATACCATCAAACTTTACGGTCAGGGCATAATTTGGATCACATATCCACCAGACTATTAACGTTAATGTTCGGCATATCCCGGACCTGGGCCAACTCTGACCCTTCAATTGGTGGTAACTAAGGGGCGGCCGTACGCCTGTTAACCTACGTGAATGCCGTGTGATGATCTTGGCTACGTGACTTTTCACCCAAGAATTGGGTTCATAATCTAGATCGATTTACCGTTGAACAAGGGAGCGGTCTGCTTTGGACTTAGTTCATTTTTGAAAAGTCAACATGCCGTGGCCCGGCTACGTGCTGTGGCCCGGCTACGTGCTGTGGCCCGGCTAGGTGACTTTTCACCCAAAGATCTAGGGCGACCAAATAAAAACTTAGATGTGTTATGTGTGCATCGCTATAACAATGCATTATTTCTCTAATGTTGTGATAGGTATAATATTTTGCAGTGTCAAAGGCAAGTTATGTTCAAATAATAACGTTGAATGAAATAAATGCTGGCGTTTTCATCCTGATACTTCACTTGAAACATCCATATATCTTAAGATTTGAAATAATGTATTTTAGGTCAACATTTACTAGCTATATTACTATATAATGTATCATATTTTTTTTTTACCTGTGGCCTATAAAATAATTGAAGAGTGTAGTCAAAGAAGTTCCTATGTTACGTTAAATCAGTTTTGAGATACAGGGGTTTAAAGTTTTTATTTGTCCACAAATCATATTTTGTCTCATACTGAGTTCAGACTTCCAGGAAGACTTTGTATCTCACCTAGAAATATTTTGACGTATAGTTCTAAGAATAATCACTTATTGATTTCCTATAATCAATAATCAATAAATTGCACATAAGAACTTCTTGCTCTATAATAGTGCACATCTTTTACTGAAATATCATCATCACATTGAAAATGCAGCAAATCCAGATGAATTATGATTACGATGTACTTTTTAATCACTATATTTGAAATCAATGAGACAAATATAAATTAAAGACTAGTTTGTATTATTAATCACCATGGTCATCATGGCCATCGTGGTCATCACGGCCATTATTTAAGATGTTTAGTTGAAGTTACATTATGCAGTTGACATATTATTTTTTTCTCCATATTGTGCATCATATTTAAAATAAAAAATATGTGAATAACATGTTATCATCATTAAGGTTGTCACCGTGGTCATCGTGGCCATCATGGTCATCACGACCAGTATTTTTTTTTTTTTTTTAAATGATTTGATTTATAGGCATATTATACAGTTTTACAACGAACTATTTTTACTTCATATCTTTTTTCATAGTTTCAACACAAAATATGTAAATAATACTGGATCGATTTTAGTAAACATCAATGTCTCGTGGTCCTCATGCTCTCAAAACTCCCTTTTCAATTCCAACATTAATGGCCATAATCGAAGCATGAAAAAATTGGAACACATCACAACACTTTCCCTCATTTCTTATTAAATAACAAAGGTTAATATAAATCAAATTCCAACACCTCATGGTCATCGTCATTCGTAACTACACCAAAGTGGCAAATATTATGCATAAAATTGTGATAAAATCCCAAATGCAACAACATCAGGTCATCGCAGTCAAAACAAAACAAAATAATATAGATAAGAGAAATGAATCAAATAAAAAATAAATGAATGAAAATTGAATCATAAATAAAAAAAATAGACATACACTAACAATAAAATAGATAATTCCCAAAATAGATCTATGAACAATGTTAAATAAAAAAGAGATACCCGGGGATACCACATAGAGGTCAAGTATTGGCCCTTTATAACCGACTCATCTTACGTGCGCGCATTGCTATCTCTCATCTAACTCCAGGGGGACGAACGCAAGGGGTGAACCCAGTCAAAACCAGTCGTCCCGTGCTGGGCGCTGACATTTTTAACCCAAGAGGTTCTATATATATAGAAGGCAAAACGTACGTTATCTTTAGAAATTCACCGTCTCCATGTTTTGCCGACCACAATAGAAACCTAGAGTAACCAACATAGAAAGCAATGGCTGTCCTCCGCTTCGTCCACATACTGTGGTTGACGCTTTGCATATACACTAATCGGTATGATACAAATTAATGTAGTGTGAGAGGGTGGCCAGGTTTAATAATAGTTTACCTGGAACATATTGTGCTCAGATACTCTTTTTTCTCATAATGCAATGCGCGCTTAGGTGAAAAGATGTATGATTCGATGGTTCCCGATTTAAGGATATGAAGTGTTTCATCTTGATAGATTTGGCATTCACTCCAAAACCCCATCTATAAAGTTTCGCGCCGATATTTCAATCCGTTTTGATGCGAGAGCTATAAACGGGATTTTGTAAGGCCCCATAGCTTACTGTGTAAATTAATATTGTCGACCAAAATAGTCACATTTTTCGCTCATAACTTCCAAACCAAACAGCTTTGGGTCTAAGATTTCACAGGGTAAATGAGAAAATGAGTAGCTTTCTTCTGATACAAAATGATGGTTTCCCTTATCCGGTAAAAATCTGGGCTTCTGGGGACAGGCTATTAGCGATCGGCCTGGACCTTAAATCAAAACGACTGATGTGTCATTTCATTCTTTTTTTGTGGCCATGGTAGACAAAATTTAAAAGCCCCCCAATAGCACCCACATCCAACAACGATATTTTGGCGGATTGTTTTTGATCGAATTGACATTAGGTGTGTATACAAGCACCCAAACTGATAATTCTTCCGTGCCATATCAAAATGTCAGCGCCCAGCACGGACGGACTGGTTTTGAATGCGTTTCACCCCCTTGTTAGAACCTCTTTGGGACGAACTTATCAAACGCGAATCGACATAGTTTCAACATAAGTCACGACGAATGGTTTTGCATGGGCTTCAACCCCTTGGTTTCAAAGACCCACTCACTCTGCCTTTTTTTATTAATTCCCACTATGTCGCTTCATTTACTAGCTATTGATAATGCTGATAGGCATTCCCATGCAACACCGAATTTTTTCAATTACCGAAGCTTATTATCTCATTGATAAGTCCCATCAAAAGGATTTGGATTACGTACCACCTCCCTATTGATAGTTGAGATACACGAAACCGCGATCCCCCATCTGATGTACCGGCAACTCATCTGTATGCACCGGACCGCACCGCTTCTTGTATGGTTAACCTCATCGTGTGGTCGGTAGGAGGTGTTGTAATGCGATTAGATCGACGGCTACCATTACCCACCCCCCCCCATGGGGGATTTTGGAGACACCATTTTTGTGAAGCATTACCACCATAATAGCAACTGAAACTTCAGGCTGTCTGCAAAAATCCCCACCCCTGGGTTAAATGGTGAAAGGGTCGCTTTTTTCAAAATGTCTGCCAAAATGCAACCACCCCCCTTTGGGAGAGAAGTACCAACATCCTAGCACAATACACAAACTCCAGGCAGTGGATGTTTCCAACCAGTGGGAACGGCATTAATTAAGTAGTTTTTTTTACTAACACCAATACCACATGTTTCATCATTATTACCACGGGGATGGTATGAATCAATACCCGGTGGGGTAACATTCATTATGACATTTGGGTCATGCTTTGCAAACCCAAGTTCAGTTCTAAACATGATCTCAACACATGCTTATAACATGTCCCAAAAACAAAAATTGACTGTTTTTTGGAATATGGAACGAGCACTCCATGTGTGAACATTCAGATTAGCCAAAAGATCGGCTTCAGGAACCGAAATCAAATACTAAGATTGTTATAGTTTGATCTAAGATGACTCGAAAGTTGTCGCTGTCGGCGTGTGCCGTACTATCTCGACGCATATTTAAATTAAGAAAACCTAAATGGTTTGATGTTGGAACAACAATTAACTTGCACTAACAGTATGGACTGCATTAGAGATCATCCGGCGATTGGAAATTAAAGGAGTTCTGCGTTTAAGTGTTTTCCACCCCGGAAAACCTTAAGCTACAATCTAACTACATTATATCTAAAATACACCATTATACATATTATAAATATAAATACAAAGAGTGTTGTTAAAATCAACGGTTCGAGAACAACTGGACTTTAAAAAGACCTACCAATTGGTATATAGCTAACTAAGGCTCGCTTGCAATAATAATTATATGAATGTGATTTCAATAAATACAAATCATAAAATAGCAAAATTGGTTGGCAAAAACGAGCGTCAAGTAGTAGAAAAACTAAAGAAATGTCGTGACGGGTCCGCGACGTGAACGTTTTGGAAAAAGGGTAAACAAGAGCGAAAAGCACTCAAAGAGATTAAAAAACAACCCATATGGTACTTGTTATGTTTAAAGTGACAGGAGGAGATTTTTTTAGGATACGAATTTCTCTCAAATTTCACTGGATAGGTTGTAGACCACCTACCGAGGACGTTTCGAAGGTTTATTAGACAAACAGGTGTAAAAGAAAACCGCAAACCTTGTTTTGAACTTGTCTGCTATCGTAATCGTCCCCATAGAAAACCATGCTTTGACTTTCTGTCGTGCACGACAGAAACTACTAAATCATCATCTTATTACATAAAGATGGCGTATTCGGCTTATTCACTTCAGGCGTGATCTAATACATTGGTAAGCATTCCAAATATGTGAACTGAACCCAGCAGTTCATATTTATTGTAATAAATATGTAAAAAACCGGGGTTCGAGAAAAATTGGGGGCGCTTCTTCTTCTTCTTCCTAGAAATCTCCTCATGTCTCCTTTAATCCAAACAGAAACATACAATCTTCGAAAAAAAATAGTTGTCACACTTGTGCAATTTATTGAAACAGACTCCATGCTCACAATTGTATGGGCAAGTCTTTGTTTATTCGAAAGCAGATGTCTTGCTCTTACCCATATCATTTCCCTTCCCCTAACAATCATTGTTGGGGGACCTGACTTGGCTGCTGACATGACTCAGATCAACATTGCCTTGGGGGAGAGACAGCGATTTACTTACGAATCGGAGTGGAACGAACAACCACCAACTTTCGTATGGGGCCGGGTCTCTATCTGAAATTGCACGAGAAGCAGCACATGTGCAATTGAAGATAAGAGTTTCTCGAGCAAACTCTTTATATAGATTTACAAGATCAAACCCAAACATCTGATTCATCTCAGACTTTGAATTAAGCAGTTGAGGTGACTATCTTTAATTTTAGTTAAAATTATTTTAAATTAATACACACAAAATAATAAATTTTGTAATCCCTGGGTCTTCTCTTATTGTAATTAGTTTTATATACGGCATCGCTTAGATATGCCTATAATGACCTAACATGAATAGGTTTGCACCAGATGGAACACGCCACAGGCCAAAAGGACTATCATGATTATATTATTTGGATTATTACTAATAAGTTTGCCCCCATATGCTATAATATAGCACACAGTGAGGTAAGTAAGAATAATTTACTGGGTGGGCCAACTTTAAATAATTGACCAAAAAAGTATGGAAAATAATTTACTGGGTGGGCCAACTTTATTTTCCAGAATTCCTCAACAAATTTGCTATTTATAAAAAAACAAAACAACGAAAAGCTTATAGTGTCAACAATGGATTATTTTATTAAATGTTTATGTATAATTATACCATCATCTGTAACAAGATTTACTGCATGTATCCACAACATCAAGAGTTGCGAGACATTTCCAGAAAAGTGCACTCCGTTTGTTCATTTTTTTTACACATTTAGAATGCTTACCAATGTATAAAATCACAACTGAAGTGAATAAGCACAACTCTGTCTTTATGTATAAAAGGATTTAGTATGCTCCTCTATGGGGCTGATTAGACAGAAAACCAGGCCCGTAGCCAGGAATTTATTTGAGAGGGGTGCGGATTTTCCAGAAGTGGACCTCTCGAGCAGGAAGCGCGAGAACGAACTGGTGGAGTGCATGGGCATTTTCAGTCCTTAGAATAAAATGTTTGAAGATTTTAATTCTTTTATTAAAAAAGTATTGAGGTTATCATATAATATGATTTTAACTGGTATCACTTTTCCTACAAATCAAAATAAGAGTAATTATGAATTGTAGTGGCAGTTCAATTTGCCCTTTTTTAAATAATAATTTAAATCCAAAAGTGGATTAAGGCCCTTTTGGAAATGAGCTCTTTATATTCAGTTGTGCATTTTATTTCAGATAAATCTGTATTGTAAAATTAACTTAATAGTAAATAAGGCTTTCAACTCATTTGGTATGAAACCGGTGTGTTTGTTCAGAAACCTAAATTTCATTGTAAAATTTGATTCGATTGACATATGCATTTTTGTGACTAAAACATTTATTCTTTTATTCGTAATTCACAAATTTATTATTATTAATTTTTGCAGAGGGGGCCAAGACAAAGTTTGTACAGGGGTCAAATTTTTAAATTGATCCAATCATGTTGAAAAGTGTATCATGTTATTTGTCTAACACAAGATTTAGGAAAGGTATAGTTTGTACTATCTACAACGTAAAGTTTAAGAGTTATAGGCTAAAAACAGTAACAATCAATAAAAAGGGTCAATTTCCGTTGTACAGGGGTCAAATTGTAAAGTTGCTCCGATTTAGATAAAAAATGGTGCAAATTATTGATGGAGTTCATAGGATTAAAATAAGGAATAGTTTTGACTGTCTAAAATACTTAGTTACCGATGTAGGGGCACAGAAGGTCAACGTCCATTGTATTCAATGGGGCTTGACCTTGTGGTCCCCTTACTTTCTTAAGCAAGCATCTGAGACACTCAAACTATTCCTTATTTTGATCCTATGCGCTCCACGAATAATTTGCACCATTTTTTATCCAAATCGGAGCATCGTAAAAATTTGACCCCTGTACAACTGAAATTGACCCTTTTATTGATTTTTGCTGTTTTTAGCCTATAACTCTTAAACCTTACGTTGTAGATAGTACAAACTATACATTTTCATGAATCCTAAGTTGTGGCTAGACAAATAACATGGTATACTTTCAGCACGATTGGATCAATTTAAAAATTTGACCCCTGTACAAACTTTGTCTTGACTTAAGAATTATGTTTCAGGGGTCCCTGTCAGTCTGTCTACATATTTAATCACTCAAACCTTTTGTACTTGAGATGTGTTACAAATGTGTGCTAGCTCCGGGGCTATAAAGTTTTGTTTACTACTGCAACTACCCTGAAGACCATTATTGTTAGGTGTAGAGTCACCACACTCCTATTCAGGATCACACAACTGGCATGGGCCCACGATAATTATACTGGGGGAGTCAATAATTAACTGGGTGGGCAATTTTGGGTCATTGGGCAGACGAATTTACTGGGTTGGCCAATATTAATGGCCCACCCAGTTTTCTCTGTTCTTTATCCTCCCCTGATACCACAACACAAACAACCCCCTGGAGGAGGGTACGATATTTAATTATTGATTTTATGGTCTATAATGTTGCGTGAAAGCTTCCCATGAAGTTACACGTAGTACTATGTGCAACGACTACCTAAACGCCTTGAGATTGAAAACGCCCACTGCCCAGACTGCCACTACCAAAAACCCTAACTTATCATTTTTAGGTCTTGTCCACAGCAGCCTTATGTATGCCAATCGCTCAAAATTCGGGTAGCGCTCGACTCCAGTGTATGCCTCTCCATGCGTATAGAGGCGTGCGTTTGGAGAGCCGTGAGATTCAGCTGTCTTGCAGTCAGTCCTGAGGTCACAGTGACCCAATTGATAACCGCAGAAATGTTTTGTTACGAGTTTCAGAAGGCTGCACAAACACAATAAGTCCTGGTGTTTCGGCCCAAGAACCTATGCATAGACCTTGCTCAAGAGTCCCACACAAAATATTTGATGGTTTCTAGGCAAGATTTACCTACTGAATCTAATTCTGGATGATGCCACTTTGGCATCCTTGACATTTGAATAGGTAGGGGGTAAACAGGGGTAAAATTTGTAAATGCTTCATAATGGGTTAAAAGGTGTATAGTCCATTTCATCTGTTCCTATGGATTAAAAAAGGTATAGTTTGCTATATCTAGGACATTTACAATTTTTAACCCTATTTTTTAATTTGGGGGTTTTTTTATTTCATTTCAACTGCCGTAGTCTCACAAAATCATATGAAGAAATCACTAACTACCGACCACCTCAAACCACTCTTTTTCTGTCTTAGCATTTTCACAGAAACAATGGCTTACTGACATCCAACTCAACCACCTCATTTAAATGCTTATAATACGTACATTCCAGGAGCAACTCACTGGCAGGGGAAGGGGAGTTTGTCTTTACATGAAAATCCACCTCTCATACAAAATCATAGACGACACACCAGAAACCAGAAACATTGACTCACATTTTCATCGAACTCACATTAACACCAACAATAATAGACCCAACACAATAACTGTAGGAGTTATTTACGATGCATGAAACCACATCCAAAATTTTTACATAGCTTCGTAGCAGCTCTTCCTCGCTGATCTAAATAAACCAACCGTGATGTCTTTATGTCGGTGACTTTAATGTCAATCTCTCAATATCTCCCACTCTCATCCACACATTAAACGACTTTTATAAAAACACATCACTTCAAACTCTATATCCCTAAATTTAAACAGACCTACAAGAACTTACTGCTACTGCCACGATCATTGACAACATTATCAACAGCTCCACTGACACAGACTCCGACACCAGGGATATTTGTCCACTGACACTACAGCCACTTCCAATAATTCCTCATTACGAAACGTGTCACTTAAGCATAAGCATGCCACAAAACACCAATCACTAAACGTGACTACACAGAGATCACAACATTCGCACCATTTAACCGTAGACTCAACACTGAATCATGGGAACCTATACTCACAGAAAATGACCCCAACATAGCTACCAGCAACTTCAATTACACTTATCGAAACACTACAACGAATCCATTCCCTTGGGCAAAAGAAGACCCTAAAAATCGTAACCATAAAACAGCCCTTGTGACATCAGCAATTTTCCAAGTCATCCAAAACACCAAGCAACAGCGCCTCTATAAACATACCTGAAGAAAAACCACCACAACCAACAAAATACAAACACTACAACAACAATTAACCTCACTTATTCGTATTGCCAGAAAACCCACACAGAGAACAATCAGAAACTCAAAAATGATCTAACAAAAACTGGACATTGCTCAACAACATTCTAGGTATGAAAGGTATCCCTAAACAATCCCTGGCCTTTTCACTCACAATAATAAGCAGATAACTGACCAGCTTGATATAGCTAACGCATTCAACGATTCATTCACTACCCTGGGCAAAAACTTATCTAACAAAATTCCACCCTCAAGTAACCCATTAAACAGACAAACCTTTCCCAAAAACAACAATTCACCTCTCATGTTCCTGAATCCAGTTACTGTTGAGGAAATGCACAAACTTCGCCACCTGTTTAAACCTGGTAAAAGTGCGGGTACCGACAAAGATCGATCCTGGGATTGGTCACAATCATATGATACATCATTTCGGCCTCTGATGCACTAGTTAAAAAACCAATCACTTCTCACCGGAACCTGCCCAATCACCTCAAATCAGCCAAAGTCTTCCTATTTACAAAAACAAAGATGCACACAACCTTGCAAAACTACAGGCCCATTGTCTGTTCTTTTTCTTATTCCATCTTTTTCAAAACGACTTGAAAAAGTCATGTAAACACGTCTGTCCCTGCATTTCTTCAAGAAACACAACATTCTTGTCGATGAACAATACGGTTTTAAGCCCAAACGGTCAACTTACATGGCACTCATTGAACTAACATCCAATCACAACCTGCATAAAAATAAACACTCCACACATGGGGGTTCCCTGGATCTCTCCCAGCCTTTCGACAACCATTGAACTGACCACTAACATTCTCTTCACAAGCTTTATCATTAAGGTGTCCGTGGAGTAGCCTTGGAGTTGTTCAGGAGTTACCTAACATGCCTAACTAACCGCTCACAATCAAGTTACGGACACCTCACGCATCATCCATAAACTTCACAGTTGGCGGTCCCGCGCCAAGGGTCAATCCTTGGACCCCTCCTTTTTCATCATTTACATGAATGAACATCACTAACATCTCTAACACACTAAAACTAATCTTATTTTGCAGATGACACAACATTTTGTCTTGTTCCCAATCAAACCCTAACAATTAATATGCACTTTTTTAATAACAACATGAAAATCAGAAATCCAAAAACACTGACTGGTTTCGGGCTAACAAACTTTCTCTTATGTGTTTAAAACTAACTACATGCTTGTCTCTCCACACAACACGAATCACAACCAAACTTAACAATAGATAACCAGACAATATCCCAGGAACACTCAACCAAATTTTCTTGTCATTAACCAAATCGAGACTACAAACTAACATGGAAGGAACACATTACCTCTGGCACTACCAAGCGTCCTCACGCAAGTGGTACAATATACAGAGTTTTAAAAAACACACCCACCTTCCAGACTATACCTTAAAATCACTTTTACAACACACTATTTCTCCCCTACTTAGCCTACTCGTAACATCACATCTGGGCCTCCACTATCAATCACGATCACCAAACTAAATATTCACACATAATGGGCCATTCGCCACTATCACAAACTCACGCCCCCCGAACTCACACTTTGCCATTATTTCACTCACTGAAAAAACACTTAAATTAGGAGCACCTCAACCAACTTCAAAACAAGCGCTCTTCATGTTTTGGACTTTTCACAACAATCCTTTACCTCGAACTTCACAAAGCAATTATTTCACACAAAACATAACAATCCACAGCTTATAACACCAGACATCCGACAACCTTTATCTATCTATCCTTCCTCTCCCCTCCCAAAATCCTCCTCTTGAAAAAAGCACTATTTATTAATATTTATCAGTATCACGGCGGCAAAACTTGGATGAATCTTCCAGAATCCATCACAACAATTACAAACAAAATATTTTTAAAAGCTCAACTGAAAAAAAAAACATTTCATCAAGCCAGTAACAATTCTGTTAACAACCCCAAGTCCTTATTTCTCTCACCTTTTCTTCAAATCCTATTTCTATCTCTATTCCTCCTTACCTTTTCTTCAACCTCTACCGCTAACCTCTTCTAATCTCTGCTTCCCCTCATAGATGGAATATTATTACATACCTCGGCAAGACATGTTGAAAAGTCTCTCTCTCCGTCTTAACTAAAATTCGCGTATCCCGTTTTTTCCCCGTTAAGTGTTTGTTTAGCTTAGATATATGTTGTTTTTTGTTTGTTTGTCTCTGGTTTTTTGTTATGTCTATTATACCTATTAATTCTCCTATTTCATTCACCCCTTACCCTTGTATTATTCTTGTAATTGAGTAATATTTCACTTGTAGTATTACACAAGGGCCAGCAATAATCATAGCCCCTATCGTTGTTCCATTACTGGTCCTACGCATATCAATATCATTTTTGGCCTCACCAATTTATCTTAGTACAGGTCTGCAATTGATACTGTTTGTAATTATTATATATTATACTGTCTTATACATTTCCTGTAAACGTTCGATATGTATGCTTGAATAAATAAATTGAACCTTAAATAAATTGAACCTTAAAAAAATGGTCCAAGGTCATCCTGGGGGTAAACAATTTTAGCAATGCACAACATATTTCTTTTCAAAATGGCTCAAATTTCTTTCATTCTGTGTGATATTAATGTCAAAATATAGGTTACACACTTTGTTGACATTTTTGTGGTAATAAATAAGGGGAAATAATGGAGAAGGTCAACAGGGTCTATGGGGGTTAATCATTTAGTCTCTGTTAGATACCTAGCATTATGACAATGAGGTAATGTTTATTTTCTTTTCCTGTTTTAACATTCCCCCATACTAACAATTTGAACCAATTTGAAACAAATCGGAACGTTTGTAAAATATTTAATCCCATGAATTTTTTGACCTTTAAAACAACAAATTTTGGTCTGTAGTGTAAACACAAAAGGTTTCAGATATAGGAAACTATACCCTTTTTAACCTTAGGCAAGAAAACACTTCTAAATACATGTTTCAATCACATGAAACATTTACAAATTTTAAAAAACCCCTGTTAAATTACCCCTTCCCTATCTCACAATGCTCAATGATGCCAAGTGGCTCAATCCATATTTGGATCAGTGGTTCAATGTTGCCTAGAAACATCAAACAAGTTGTGTGGACGCTTGCGCAAGCAATGGGTCGAGGCACCGGACCATAACAAAATAAGACACGCGTCCTAGCTCTTTGTTTGATTCCCCACACAGAAAAACGGCTGCAATCAGTGATTGTGTTTCGTATGTTAAAGTATAGGGAACTTCATTTTCAAACTGTCAATCTATGAACTAACCGTGTCTTCGCTTTCTTCCAAACCGAAACACTTCACGTGCCACAGACTTTTTATCAGATAGATTCCCTTTAATGATTTGGTCACTTAAATGAGTGGGGGCTCCTGATTTTGGCAAACCACGCAATTATTTAAACCAGGATTCTTTCACTTTTCATCCTGTTTTTCAACCCCAAAAGTAGTCATTATCATTATAATTATCCCATCTAGTATGAAGTAGACTTTTTAGAAACATTTCTATTTCTGCAATATTGGTAAAATGAAACAACGTATTTAGAGGCCCCAAAATGAAAGTTGCTTCAACTTTCTATCGTACTACCAACTGGAGAGGTCGGCGTTGCACCATTGTTTTCAGTGAAAATTGAAATAAAACATGCCAGTGTGACCTGCTGTCTCACTGGCTTGTAATTCCCTGGACAAGAAATTTAACGCTTGGTTATCGCTCAACCCTTGAAATGAGCCTAAATGGTTTTATGGTGGTTTGGGCCACAGTGATCACCGACCATTTGTGAAAGCGCTTAGAGGTCGATAGCATAAGGCGCTATAATAAATCTCTGCTATATTATTTATATTATTATTATTATTATTGTGAATAGCAGGTGGTCTGCCTATGTTTATTATTGCATAGCATTTCTTAAGCGCTATTCCAATTGATCATACCTCTGAGAAAAGTCCATTTAAAAAATACCTTAGATACATAATATTATACTAGTATATAAATCAAAAACACACAAAATGAATATACAACTCTAAACTCGGACAATTTTAAAATAACCAATAGATCCAGGGCAACATGATTAAAATCGTTCATTCAGATTGGAAAAGGTGAGTTTTAAGACTGTTTACAAGCATCAAACAGAAGATAAACAACAAATCAAGATAGGGGAGAGTCCAGAGGGGCGGTCCAGCAACTCAAAATGGCTTTGTCACCAAATGATGACAGGTTCGAAAGGCAAAGAGCGCAGACCATGGCTCCCTAGAGATGACTGATTATGAAGATCGGACAGGTAAGCACTAATGAGGGTGATATCCCTTAAAAAGTCAGGAGAATCACGTTGAAAGATAGTAAAGTACTTATTTACAAGCAACAATGAAGGCTCTCTCTGCAAGGGGGAAGAAGGATGTTGTATATCTGGCAGCTCGGTTTGAAGTGTTTGTAACCTCTGAGTCTCTGTCTGGTATATACCATACAAAAGCTTGTTGGCATAGTGTAATGGAAACGGGGACAAAATAAGCGAACCGGGCTACATGATGGCGGTTTTCAGTGTGAGACCAACGAAAGTCTGTATTATTTTCACATGAGTTTGCTTTACAGTTTTGACAATAGAATTCACAGAATCTTCTTCGGAATAATTTGATCAAAAAATACCCCGCGATTCCGTATTTTGGATGAGGGAGCATATCGTTTAATTTCACCAAATTTGAAGAGAAACATTGCCCAAACTTCAACAGGATTGTAGGCGATATGCGCAAGAGAACAAGAGAAAGCCTTTGTAAGTTATAACATGTACTGAGGGGTTAAACAATTTCAAAGCCTAGGGATGCCATGAATCAATATTTGATTATTATGATTATTATTATTATTATCCTATTTTATTTTATTATTATTATTATTATTGTTTTTAGACAAGCATTTCTTCTTAAGCGCTATTCCAATTGATATAGCTATGGTAGATAGTATTACATTAAAAATACCATTAGATTACATTATAAATATAGTAAAAAATCAAAAACAGCAAAATTGAATATACAGCTCTCAAAATCTGGACAAATTATAAAATAACAGATGATACCAGGGCAACATGATTAAAATCGTTTTGACAAATTTAATTCACAGGAATCCTTCATAGACATAGTGTTTGTGGCGGGGACCTTTCAAAAGTGATTAATTGGAAAGGAAGACAAAGAAAACAAAATAAGGAGACCCCCTTAAAAGGGGATTACCGAAAAGATAATATCCGGGATATATAAAGTGATATCCCGGCCGCAATAATGATCCAGTACCATGATTATGTGTGGGCGTGGGAGTCTTGAATTCCGTTAATGTTTATTGCTCGTTTAAGCTCCGATGGCTTTTTAATTTTGCCATTTGTGTGTGTTCCCAACAATAGGTATAGAGAATGATCTTGGTTATTGACTTGTCCCAATAGGGAAGAGACATATTATTACCATGTTTATTTTTTTCAATTTTAACCATTTTTAACTCCAAAACCAATTGGTCGTAGGTGTACAAACTTAAGCATTTCTGGAATCCTTATAATTAGATGGCAATATGGCATACTTTCAACATGATTGGGGCATTTAACAATTTTAACCCGTCTAAACTTAAATTGGCCCCTATTGGAAAAAGTGATACCAGAACTTTTGAGAGTTTAAACTCGCATTTAAAATCAGACAATTACCAAAACGTTTCGGCGCGAAAAATCCACGCGTAAAGCGGCCAGCGCGACAAACAAATTTGGGGTCCATAGGAACCCACCCCCTTGGTCACTTTAAGTGTTAAACGTAAAGCATGTTTAGCAAAACAGAAGTGCTATATATGAGTATCTAATGGTCAAATCCATATCTAATCTACCCCTATTTATTCATAAATTTGACATTGTAATGACAAATATATTTAACAATATACGTACGTGTACGCGCGCCAAGTTACAGTCAACAACATAGCCCTTTACTATATTAACAAATTTCAAATATTTGCCTTGCCCCCTGAAGATATACTTTCCCCCTCCCCCTAAAAGAGCTGGTTACGACGGCCCACTGGAAATTCACAGATTTAAAAGAAGCTTTTTATGGGTCCATATTGGATTTGAAGCAGCTAGGTGATTTTACAAATATGATTGGTCACAACTCACATTACAATGGCCATTGATCATTTATGTTGGGGTTTCCTGACTATAATCGTTCTTTCTTGGCGAAACTTGATTTTATTTTAAAAAAAATTTTTTAATTCCCATTTTTTTTTTAATTTTAACAAAGTTGCCATTTTGGCACCATCTTGGATTGGGAATTAAGATAACATTTTCAATATGCAAGCGTGGTTTTTTACTGTCCTTTGGCATACAAATTTTTGGAGAATATATCGCCCGGCTGAATTCAGGACTGCAACCGTGACATTTTTTTATTTAGAAAAAAAGAAGATAGCGTATGTACAATGCGCTTTTTCCGCTTATTGCAAGACCAACGAAAGTGGCAGTTGTTTTCTTGCATTAAACATTTTAAACCCCTTTTCAGTGCAAGACCAACGTAAGTCTGCATTAAACATTTTTTTGCACATTTTTCAGTGCAGACTCAAAGTGCCCAATTGCGTTGGTCTTGCATTAAACGTTGGCCCCTTTTCAGGTGTGTCCTTGGGTGTAAGATATTTCATGAGAATATACTAAGTTAAAGACTCTTTTAAGGAATAATTGCCAATGTAAAATAGCCGAGAAATAGCACCCATAACATGTCTACGCTCATCCATTAGTTATTTATTGGTACTCAGGCAATCAAGACAGAATATTGGCGTTTCCAGCTCCTTCGTTAAATGTGGAAATCTGATGATCTCGAATCACAAAATCATAGAAGAAGAATTTACAAAATCGACCCTTTCATGACAAATACGCCCTTTTGATTTTATTAAAACCGTCCGCAGGTATAGTTTAACTAGACCAGGTCCAACGCAACTGTGACCAAATCTCAATTTTGAAATTGAGGCGATCTTCAAAAAAAGGTTTATTATTGCTTTAATCTTGCCCCCAATTGGCTTCTTGTTGCTCAGAATCCAGATTTGGTGAAAATATACTTTAAAATGGCGGCCATTTTGAAATTCCGATGGCTGTCAAAGAAACAATTTGCAACTTTCTGGATGTAATATATGTACTTTTATATCTATAGATATATATATATGTTCCTAACACTCACAACATGGGTATGTCACCATCTTAGCTTTCCATGTTGCTCAGAATTCCAGATATTGGGCAAATACAAGTTTAAAAATGCGTCATTTGATATTCAAAATGGGACTTAAACACTCTGTGAAATTTTGGAAGTAATATTGCGTTCCATGACATCACAAACATGGGTTTTGCCACCAAATGGAAGCCTTCTATGTTGCTCAGAGTCCAGATCTAGAGCCTAAATAATGTTTAAAATTGCGGCCATTTTGAAATTCAAGATGACCTCCTGAAGGAAACCATTGACTTTCTGATGTGATAGTCCGTGTTCCTTACATCACAATATTGGTGTGCCAAGAAATTTCGTCGGGCCTTTCACGTGCTCAGAGTCAGATAATAGAGCAAAATGTGTGTGAAAAATGGCTGCATTTTGAAATTCACGATGCCGCCAGCAAAGGGAAAGAAATGGTAACAATTTGTTTGTATTCCTTGAAGCATTATTTACATTTTTAAGACCCATCCTTTTAGCACAAGTCCAGCAATTCAAGGTTAAACTATGCCATATTACTATGGTAGTCAAGGTTATTTAATGCAACTTCTAAAAAAATCACTGAACGGACCTGCACTTGGTAAGAGGGAAATTCTCTAGATCTAACAAGACAAAATACAGCTACCTCACTTTTTGCGGTGATCGTCAGATTGGTCCCTTGGGACGTTAAGGCTGTAATAAAAGTCCGGATCCGAAATTTTAATAGCAATCTGTATTTTCTATATGAAGGACTTTCGATTGAGCTTCAGCGATTTCACCAGTGATTGTATAATGGACAATCATTATGTACATGCCAAAAGACAATTTTTTTTCGAGAATTTAATTAGAGCGCCCCTCCTCTAAAATCTCTGAGTCCGGCCCTTTAAGTGAAAAAATCCGATTGATGTACAACATTGAACACCCAAGATACTACGTTTCGTGAAATGGTAAAATTCAAACCTTTTGGTCCATTTGACATAATTAGTGAGTGATGATTGGGAATATTTAAACTCAAAGAACTGACTCTGTGAATTCAAGCCAAATGTTTTCCAAATAAAATATCTTTATTATTGTAATACAATATCAAAAGAATAATACAGATACGTTATGCCAGATAATATCAAATCTCCATGTGATTTTAATTAAATCACAACTTCATCAGTTGAAACATTCCATGTGATTACATTGGCAAAAAAGATAACATTATGTTTATTTTACGACACTATTTTAGTTACAATTATAGTGCTTAAAGAAAAAAAATGCTAGTTTACAAGTTATTAATCCATGTCAAAACATGTCAAAATCGATAACGAATATTATAACCATGAATTTTATGTTAAAACATCCCACCAACCGCATATTTTGTTTCTGCCCTAATTTGTTGTATATTTTTTGTATTTATACCTTTTTTATTCAATATTAAAACTTGCATAATTTTTTGGACTTTCAATTTGTACCTCTGTATCTAGCTATCTTATCTATCTCTCTATCTATCTATCCTATCTATCTATCTAATCTACTATCATCTATCTATCTATCTATCCTATATATATATCTATATAATAAGATTCTGTACAAATAAATTCAGTTATAAGTCAAACGGTCTGTAATATAGTGAGAAATAAATTGAGTCTGATAGACGATTTCTTTCTCCAAACGATTTAATTTATTCACTACTTCCGATTTACAGTTTCGCTTTCGGCTCTTCATGTTAAATAATGTTTTACAATGAGATATCAAAGAATGGGAATGCGCCGACAAAATAATTTATTAAGCGTGCGTCGCCGTATTGTGTGTAAGGCGTGCATTGCGTATGCCGGTTTGTGTGCGTGGAACCTACGCGTAGCCTGCTGCGCGTATGAGGTGTGCGGATCTCCTGTCCAAGTATTTTCAATCCCAATTGATTAAGATAAAGGTATGTAAACATGGGGCATTTGTGCCTGTATGTGTTGCGTGCACGTGTCTGTTTGTGATTTTCGTTCACATTTGTGTACGTGTGTGCGTGTTTTGTGGGTGTGTATGTGTGCGGGGGATATGTATATGTGTGCTTTGTTGCGTTTGAGTATGTTATTAGTGAAAGGGATTGTAAAAAGTGAGTTTTTTGGGTGTATGTAATCGTGTGTATGTGTTGATTAGTTTGCCGCATGTGGTTTATTTTGTGTGTGTGTGTGTGGTGTTTTTGTGCGATTAAATGTGGTGTAGGTGTGTGTGTGAGTAATGTGGAGTGTATGTGTCTGTACAGATGTGGGTATAATTGTGATGTGTGCGTGTGTGTGTGTGTTTTTTTGGATGGCGTGTTAAATGCCCGTAAACAGGCCCCCATGTTGTAGAAGTTGAAGGTGGTGTATGGGTGCTTGTGTATGTGTGGTGCTTGTGTGGAGGTGTGTGTTCGTGTTCGCTCGTTTTTGGAGGAAAAGTGTGTTTTGTAATATTAGTGTCCTTGTTGAGATTTGGTTTGAGTTTTTGTATGAAGAATTTTCTTCTTGATTATTCTGCTTTGTGTGTCATCTGTGTACATTTGGTAAAGGGAAAATTGTGAATATTGTTTTTTGTGTTTTGGGCGCATGTGTGTAGGTTTTGCTAATATTGAGTTTTCTGAGGTTGGGTGGCTTTGATTTGGCTGTTTCTGTACTGTACTCGGTTCCTAATTTGATGTTTGGCCTATGTATTGTTCTTTCATCCGGTTCATGTTTAACGTATATGACGTTTTTAAGAGGTACATGCATGTTATTTTAACTGTGCATGGTTTGCTTTGATTGTTGAAGAATTTGGTTTGCCTTCAGCATCAAATTGTGCATGTTGCAGCATCTTTATTGTTTTGCTATTTTGTGACTGTTGCGCTTGTTGAACTTGTCAATTTTTGTACTGTTTTGGCATTTGTTAGGAGTTTTTTTTTAGGTTTGAGGGCTTGGCGTTTTACTCATTATAGATTGGTATTTGCAAGCACCTTTGTCATTTTGGAGCTACCGTTTAAGGACAGCAAGGACATATAATAATGTGGTACATTTGTTTGTTGTTGGAATAAAAGTATGAACAAATGTGAGAATATTTTCTTGTGTGTTGGTGGGTTCTTTTTGAAGGTGTACGGAGTTACACTTTTTGAGAGCATGTGACCGTTCATGGCCATTTTTCAATCAGTTGGTTGGGTATGAGCGTTTGAGAAGAAGTTTCTTCTTCAAATTGTTGAGAGCTGTTAATTTTCTTTCTTCTTCTTTGAAAAACGATCGTGCCTATACGGCGTGCAGATTGTAAGGGATTTTTACTCTTGGTCTGACTGGGTGGCATTATTTAAATGTAGATATTGATGTGGTGTTCTGGTGTTTATGTATATGTTCGGTATCAATGTTTTGTTTTCATCAATGAAACCAAGATAGTCTAAGAAGGGAATTTTTAGTGTTTGCTGGCACATGCAACATTTTATTTAAGGCAACCAATGCTTTTCAACAATCAAAGCAAACCTTCCACAGTTAAAATAACATGTCATGTACCTCAAAACGTCAATACGTTCTAACATGCACTCGGATGTAAAGAACAATATATAGGCCAAACATCAAACTTAAGGAACCGAGTACAGTACATAAACACAATCAAATCCACAAACCTCAGAACTCCAATATTAGCCAAAAAAAAAACCAAAAAACATGTCACAATTTTCCCCTTTTTACCAATATACACAATGACACACAAACCAGATCATCAAATAAACTTCTTCCACAAAAACTCAAACCAATCTCAACACGGGACACCGATATACATAAACACACTTTCCTCCAAAAAACGAGCGAACACAACACACACCTCCACACACGCACCACAAACAAACGCACACTACACACTTCCACTTATACATACATGGCGCCTGTTTACTCCTTTACACGCATCCAAAAACCCCCACCAGACCCACACGCACACACTCACATACTACACACCTGTCATGCGTACACTCCACAACCATACACACATCACACACACACACATACCCATAATCCACGAAAACACACACCACAAATACACACATGCGCAAACTACTCACCATGCACACGACTACATCCACCCCAAAAACTCACTTTTTCACAATCCCGTTTCACTAAACCTACTCCAAACGCACCAACAGCACACATATACATATCCCCCGCACACATACACACACACTCACTCCCCCACCCCAAACACGCAGCGGCACCTCGCACACACCATGTGAACAAAATACACTAAAACACGTGCCCGCCATCACATACAGGCACAAATTTCCACGTGTACATACCTATATCTTAATCAGTGGGATTGAAATTACTTTACAGGAGATACGCCCACCTCATACAGCGCAGCAGCTTACGCGTAGGTTCGGCGCGTAATTTGACGCATTACGCATCACAAAACGAGGTGCAATGTCCCTCCTGACTAACGCAGACCACGCGCGCCTTTGTTAATTCTGTTCACAAGTTAATAATCAACGTATAATCATGCTCAAACCTACCAACAGCGCACATACACACGCATACGCATGCACACCCTTCAACACACACGCGTACACACGCTTAATACATTATTTTGTCGGGCGCATCCATTCTGTTTTATCATCTCATTTGTAACCTTATTTCACCTGAAGAGCCGAAATGCGAACCTATAGTCCGTGAATGTGAATTAATTAAAATCGTTTGGATAAAGAAATCGTCCCCAGTAAACTTCAATTCTTTCTCAGTTTTTTGGTCACTATATATCGATATATCAAACTATAATTTTGCTAATGTTGTAATGCATGTATGTGTGTCTGTATGTTTAGTAAGGTCCGTATTTCCGATCAGGGGGCGGTATCCCCCCCGCCGCGTGGAATTTTTTGAAGCCCGTTGAAAAAACAAATGGCTGACAGCGTGCGTAATTTTCATGCGCCCTAAAAACGTACGGCGCTCCGAATTGTAATCGCTCGGTCCTTGAGCAAATACAGCTTTTACCCACCACATGTTTTCATGTTACTTTATTGTTTGTCTGTCCTGTGTTTTTCATTTTGTACAAACACAAACAAGTTGAAGTTAATTCTTTTCTCCGCATTTCTTTCCCGTTAATTTTGGTTTTTACTGGCTGCTTGAGGATATTAACACGTCTTTTAAAGATCGTGCATTTCAAAAAATAGGTTTGTATCAGACAAAGATCAACTCATCAAAAAATACACTGAAATAAAAAAACATGAGTCGTTTTAAAATGCGAGAAAAGTGTGAAGTTTGTAAAATAGGTTTACCCACTTAATAAGGTAATTAAAACTCAATAACCAAATATGAAAAACTAAAAGGAATAATACAAATATTAAAACATAAACAAATCATATGTAATGTCTATCAGCTTAATCCCTTTTCCGTTTCCCCTACTGAACAGAATACTAAGCTATCAGAACTTTTTTAAAAAGTGTTTTCTTATTTCTTTATTCGCTTTTTCTTTTACTGATTTTTTGCCCACCTTGTAATTATTTAATAAAAAGAAACAAAAAGAGAGAAAGCAATTAGGACGAAGAAAAAAAACCAATGGGTAAAAAGACGCAAAGAAAGAGAAAGAATGATAAATAAATAAAACAAAACGAGAGAAAGAAAAGCATAAATTAAAAAAAAATCATTTAATGCTGACACCAACTATAGGCACGATCAATATAGATCTGACTCAACACTCATTGATTTTTACCATTTTCAAATTTTCGTGAATTTAAAAAAAAAAAAAAAAAAAAAAAAAAAAAAAAATTTTTTATTTTTTTTTTTTTTTTTTTTTTTTAATGTTTATGTTAATGATTTTTTAGTTATATTAAATATAACTAGCTGAGCATGAATAGAATATCAGACAAACCTTTCTCAAAGTTATATAACTATGCTGAACTGAATAGAAATCACTTTGGGTGTGTGGGGTTTTATAATTGTTTCTTTATTTCGGGGCTAGCGTTTCTTTTTATTTGGTCTGCTCGTCCTACTATTGTTTCTGCAAGTTTTCCGTTGTTTGTAAATTTGATAGTTTATTGATGTTTTTGTGATAAAACCCATAAACTACACGGGAAAATGAAGAAAAATAAAATGGAAGAACGAAAAGAAAGAAAGACAGAACACCTAAAAAGAAGAACACTAAAAAGAAAGAAAACGAAAAATAAAGAAAGAAACAACTAAACTAAAGAAGAAAACTAAGAAATAACCTAAAAAGAATGAATGAACACTATAAAGAAAGAATGAACACTAAAAAAGATAAGAAATAGAGACACTAAAAGAAAGAAAACTTGAAAAAAAAGAAGAACACTAAAAAGAAATAGAAAGAAAAAACCTAAAAAGAAAGACACTATAAGAAGAAAAACTAAAGAAACACACTAAAAAGATATAAGAGAAAAAATAACACTAAAATGAAAGGACAGACACTCAAAAAAGATTAAGAAATGAACGAAAATACTATAAATAAAGAAAGAACACTAGAAAGAGAGAAAGAATACTAAAAAGCAGCAAGAAAGAAAAGACACTAAAGCAAGCAAGAAAGAAAGAACCTAAAAGCAAGTAAGAAGGAAAAAGAATTAATTGCAATTTCTTGTTTATTTTATGTTTATTTAGTTGATGTTTGAGTGCAGCGAACATAAAAGTTAACTGTTTGGCATGAAAATAAGAACAACAATGTGAGAACATCGAAATCCGCTCAGCATAAACTGTCCGCGTACTATTCACGCTGCCCTTTGGTTCGTAGAAATCGCCCCGGCTGTCCACGGCATACCCCATTACCCAAAATCGCTCGATGATGCCTGGGAAATATCTGCTCCTCGTAGGTTGCGTACACAACTACTCACGGCTTCATTCGAATCGGGCAGTCGCCACTCTAGTTAGTTAATATAGCTCGGTGGTTTCGATCCATATTGCGCCAAATTCGCGAAAGGTGCGTGAGGATACCGGACGGTTTAGCGCATATATTTGGAGGGGACGAAATCCGTTCAGAAATGGAACTGAAAATCAACGAAAATGTTGCTCGGTTGCTATGATAAATTACCCCTTTGTTTTAGCGCGTTACTAAGGGCGGCGCGTAAATGCGTGTGACGGTCGTTTACGCCGTGGCACGGCGATCGCGTAATTCCGCGTAGACGCGATCACCATGCAGGCTTATTATGCGGTACGCAAAAACAGGCCCCTTATAGTGCACCGTGTGGGGAACAGAAGAACCGGCCAAGAACACGTATTATTTTTCGCTTTTATATGTCGTATGTATGGATACACGGGTACCCCACAGCAGAATTTGAGAAGAAAACGAAAATATAATACATGTAAAATTACGGGATGATATTGACCGTTGCTAAATATTTCGAAAATAGGAACTATATAAGCCTATAGATATGCTGCAACTACTAGGAATAAAAAATACGAATACGGGATGTTGCGACGAGGTGGGGCTTCTGGATACTCCGGGTTACCCCACGGAGTTTTGATAAGAAAAAAAAAATAAAATATAACGGAAATTAACGGAAGAATATTGACAGAGAAACTATAAAAGGCCTAACTACAGGAATGCTGCAAAACTATATCTACAGGATGGCGAGAACGTTATATGGGAGTTTGAAGAGTTATGTGGAAATATTGGGAAAATCTAGATTACTGGCTTACCCCAACGGGGAGTAACTTTTGATGGAAAAGTACACAGAAATTTATGCGGGATTAAATATTGGAGCTTTATTATTTTCCAAAAATCGAGAAAAAATACAATATACGAAATTTATACGGGATTAAATGAATTCATTCATTTGACGATTCCTTAGAACTCGGTTAACTACATGGCTAAGGATTTGATAGGACGGGAATTTTGAGTTATTAAAGTGTTAAAAATACAAAATTTGCGACTCGTGGAGTCCTAAAGTTCAGGTGAGACGGGTTGGTTACGGTGGTTCTTGCAGTAGTGTTTTTCACTTCTTCATCAGATCGCTTCAGTTTCAGTGATCGCTCCCCGTTCACTCCAACTAACGTTCACCAACTAATATAAGATATAAATACTAGCTAATACTAAATCATAATATATATATAATAATAATATATATATATCATAGATATATAACTATCTAACTATATAATATTATAGTATATCATATCTATCGATAATATCTATCTATTCTCTCTATATCTCCATATATATCTCTCTCGTCTATCTCATAGCTCTCTCATATATCTATATATATATTATATATAAGTGCTGAACCTGCTGGCACGGTAGTTTGTTCCTCGGAGTTTCCCGCTTGTGCGATCATCAGACAACTGGCTGCCATTCGGTGGACTTCGGAGAATATATAGCGTTGTGCGGACGTCGTCAGAGAGAAGTTGGTGACTTAGATGGCGGCAATGAGAAGGAAGGTGGCAAATTGCGGACGGCGGAGAGGTATGGCAGTCGTGTATCCTAGGTGATGCTGGCGTGTTTGCTAGTAGAATTTGTTCTCCTGGCGGCACTTGGATATCAGTTCCGTGTCGCTTGTTGAGTAGTCGTGCGTTTGTCGGCATTGATGATCCACTTCCCTCGGTGAGGCAGAGGTCACATTTCTTGGTTCCGCCTGGAGTACGGTCGGGTGCTGGATACGATTGACCATGTGATGTCGAAGGGTTGGTTTTTCTTCTTGAGCTGCCACACGGGGGTTCAACCTTTGGAGAGTTCTGTTCTGTTCTGCGTGCTGTCATTTCTGAAGGATTCTTGTTGTTTTGATCTTCTAGTCTGAAAGGTGGTTCCGTCAGTCCCGATGTAAAGTTTGGTTAAGTCCTGTTCGCTACCTTGACTTCGGCGCTGTAGATGATGTAGTTTTCAAACAGTTTCCTTGCAGTGGCACAGGTCCTTGTTGCGGGCAGTTGCATCCATGTTGTGTAGGTGGTTATCCTTTGCGGCGATCTTCTTGTTGTGGGTTTTGTGATACTGGCGACGTTGCATGCAGCTGTAGCATGATTCTTTGACGGTGTTTTGGTTGAATATCTTGTTGAGTTTGGATCCGGTTGGGAAATGTTTGTCGATGAGCTTGTGAACGATCGTCCGATGTTTGTGAGACGTTCTTGCTGAAAGGCTGGTGTGAAACCAGATGATTTTCGTTTACGTTTGCGGGTCTTCCTGTTACACGTTCTCTGTAATGTGAGTTTTCCTCGCTTTTATCCATTGGTCTTTGCCATGGTGTTCCTATCTGCCCGCGGTGCCAAGTTCTTCTGCGATGTCTCTGGCTTCGGTGTTGATCTGTTCGGTAGTTGATGTGTCCCCGCGGTTTGATAGGTCCTTGTGATATTCTCTCGTAGGAGCTTTTCCTGCAGGTGTTGCTCACTTTATACAGGTTGCGTGTCTTGCCGGCGGGGATGCATTGCGTCGGAGTGTCTTTATGGATTTTTCGTCCTTTTTTAGTTGGTTCTGGAATTCGCCTGGTAGGTCGAATTTTATGCTGTCAATGAGGTTATACGTGTCTTCTTCGAATGGTTTCAGTTCTTCGATTTGTGGAGGCACCGGCGCTCTTAAGTCCATCGTGCCGGTCGCCCACGTCGTCGTCGTCGTCGCTGTCTTCTTCTTTCTTCAGGAAATAGTGCTTCCCTCTCATGCGTTTGAAGGAGCTTTCAACCTTCTCGATTTTAGTATTGAAAGAAATTACATTTTACTTCAATATCACCCTCTGAACCAACAATATCATGAAATCCGATAAAATTCTGTTATCACAATAATATCACAATATTGTTTCCAAAGCCTTTTTCTCTATTTACGGGGTTTTTTTAACGGGGGGTATTATTAGTTCAGATACAGATCGTCGCCCGGCATCACACTACTGTCGTATTTGTCACATTTTTTGAGGTTTTTGTGCGAAATTCCGCCTACCTTACTTAATTCATCGAGTTCTTTTGCCGTCCACAAAGTTTCAAAATGCAATATGTCTAATTATTAGTTTATATTCAGATTTTTGTCATTTTCCTCAAAATCATCATATCCGTATTTCACATACTGTCGTATTTAAAAATCTCCATTCATTTTACACGTGTTTGATTACTCATATTTTGCCGATCCCAAAATAAACGATTTCACATACAGACCGATTTTTGGACGTATTTCCATCGTTCTTCGTAAACAAGCTTTGCACATAGTGATCTATTTTTACGTACATTGAAAAAAAGGTGTAATATGCGTCGGTATTTTGCAATATACATTATTTGTGGATTTCACATACAGACTTATAACGTTGTAGCCCTAATGAAATAATATAATTGTCGTATTAAGTTGGATTTGTGGTTTATATTGGGACTTAAAATTTTTTTCCAAACAGCTATTTGTAAGAAGTTTTATTTTATGCTTCGTTTCTACCGTATAGACATGAACTGTCGCGGTAATTTTTGAATTGGCGATTTTCTCGGAAAACGTGTTTTGTAAAATACGACAGATGTGATGTGGGCGACGAGATATTTCCATATAACAATGCATGTAAATTCATATCCACATGTGATTCAGTATCGTTACAAAAACGTTTCAAAATCGTCCACCTACCTCATTTTTGTCAAAAAACCGTCCCCTTTCATATTATTTGGAGGAGGAGGGTGGTATTTTTATTTAACGACCATCACACATCTCGTCATTTTATTGTCACACAAAAAAAGCTACTTTATTTCAGTCAAGTTAGGGAAAAAGCCCGTTTTTTAGAAGCAGGAGGAAACTTGAGAACCGGAGAACACCTTCGAGGAGGCCGAGGTCTTGACGAAACCAAACGCACTGACATCGCAGGCCCGACCGAGGGTCGAACCCGGGACCACAGTGTTGCTAACAAGCGAGGGAAGACTCCTATTATCTGGAACTAAGATAGGTATAGTCATCCCGGATATTAAGCATGCTGTATATTTTAAAATCTTTTTTATCATTTTATATTCTACTAAACGTGCTTAGTCCCGATTAAAATTTGGTACTCCTAGATCTGAACTCTTTGCAAGTAAAATAATTTTATTCATTAGAGTGTCAACCTCTCAACCCAAACGTATCATGTCATCACATAGGTTTTAATTTTTGCCAGAAAAATACATATTTACAATGGTTATTAAAAAAGATGACAAAAATGTTTTCAATGTCCTCATGCCTAGAGAATGTACAAAGATTGTAGTTTTTCAATAAGGTTTTCCCAGGTTTAATTTCACACTTGTTGCAACTGATTGGTTAAAACAGACAAGCTGAATTCGTTCCTGGAAAATCTTAAAGGCGAAGTCCTATTCACTTTTGTGTTTACTGTATTTCACCTGTGTTCATGGGTTTCTTCCAATTGCTCGTCGAAATTCTTTCGTCAATATCCAGACCGGCGTATTAAAAAGCAAAATTGTTGTTTTCGTTGATATTCAGATCGTTTTCCTTCAATTTACGTCTTGCGTATAGTTATTTTAACAAATAGATATGATTCTCTTGGGGTGGTTCTGAAGGTTTTTTACTCCAATGTCTTTTCAAAAATTCTCATATCTGCCTATGTCTTGTTTTAGTCTTCTCGCATGAAAACTGACCTGAGAAAATTACGCACATGTTAATTTTACCAATGTTTTAACAGCATAAATAATTTATGTTCTTTGGAAGACGGTTCTTGAATGTGTTGTTGTGGAGGCTGTGCGCGCGCGGCGGGAGGTGTGGTGTGTGTGTGTGTGAGTGGGTTGTGTGGGTTTCAAAAACATGCCTCATTTATGCCCGTATTTTTGTAGTCTTTTCGGTCGACAAAGTTTACTCAATTTGTGTTAAATAAGGAGATATCATTTGTCATTCGATTTTTAAAAATATGTTGGGATTATCTTTGTTTTGAACTTGATTTTTACGATTTTTTGACTATTTTGGCGGGCTTCAAACATCCCCCCTTTATAAATATATCCTACCCCTTATACCCACAACAACCCACTAGATATGGTTCTAAAATAAGCATGGTGAAACCCACCCGACCACTGGATGGCGGTTTGCTTTTTGCAGTAATTATTTAGGTAGGCTGTTGATTGTTACGATTTTAAGCTTGTGCATTTTATTTTGCTAGGATGCTTTTTTGGTGTCATGGAATAGAGTAAGCTCCAGGGTATCAGAAAAGTATTGGTCGCATTTTTTTTCTGGTCAAGCGTTGGCCGCCATCTTGGATATTCAAAATGGCCGCCATTTCCAAAGGATTTTTTCCTATAACTTTGGTTCTGAGCAACATTGGACGTCAAATTTGGTGGCCAAACCTAGGTTTTCAATAACTGGAGTCAAAAATATGATAAAACATAGTCTAACAAAGCTGTGCTGTGCAACACCCCCTCACCCTTGGGGGGGGGCGATCGTGTTAAGCCATGCCTCTACCCAGTCCCCCTTACAGATTTTCTACAATAAGGGACGTATGCTTTGGATTCTTTTTTTGGTTCATTGAATATAGTAGACATCCGGTAATTCAAAAGTTATTGTCGCATTTTTCTCTGAAAAGCGTGTGGCGCCATCTCTAAGACCTTTGCAAAAATGTGCCGCCCCATTTCCAAAGGTATTTTTTCCATTCTTTGGTTTCATGAGCAACATTGGCAGTCCAAATTTGTAGCCAACCTAGTTTTTTCACTACCTGGTAGTTCCAAACTTTTAATAGTTACCTGTTCCTAACAAAGCTGTGCGTTGGCAAACACCCCTCACCCTTGGTGGTTGGGGGGCTGATCGTGTTTGTCTAAGGCCACTATGCCCTCTACCCCAGTCCCCTTAGAGATTTTCTACAATAAGGACGTATGATTTGGATGCTTTTTTTTTTGGTGTCATTGAATAGAGTAGAAATCCAGTTCAGAAAGTATTGGTCGTATTTTTCTCTGAAAAGCGTTTGGCGCCATTTGGATTTCAAAATGGCCGCATTTCCAAAGGATTACTCGCTATATAACATTGGTTCTGAGCAACATTGGACGTCAAATTTGGTGGCCAAACCTATTTTTTTTATTTTTTTTATGTTTTGTCAAAAAATATGATAATTATCCTATTGACCACGGTTTGACGAAAGAAATCTTCTAGGCTTTGAATACCCATCCCCCATGGTGGTGGTGGTGTGGGGGGGGGGGTTTGAAGGTCAATCATTTTTACACTGCCTCCCTACCTCCAGTCCCGGTCTTTGAGATTTTTTATAAGGGTCGTATGATTGGTTGTTTGGTTATTTTCTACATGTATCCTTTGGTCTCCTCTATCCAGAAATTTAAAATACGAACATTCCACTTGTACGTCTCCATGACGTCATAAGTCGTGCTCTAAAAATCAGCACAATGGGAAACATTTTGGTTATAGCCTAAATGCTAGAAACGTGTGGAGACTTTATTTGCCAGGTTTACAGCTAAAATGTTATGAACACTATGTCTTTCTAAACAATGAGTTAGAATTCTATTAAATCATCATCATTAAAAATATTTCATGCTACCCGGGAAAAGAGATGGGTCCTTATTTTTACTTTAAGGATGTGAATGCCATACAATGATCCATAACAAACACGATTGCAAGAATAGCCCTTAACATTTTTAAAAATGGTGGCTTTTATTGCCCTCATAGAGGTTGATATCTCTTCATAAATTTAAAATTTCTTCCATCTGGGGCAGCAGGACCGTCAGTGTCCTGAAGAAGTCAACTTTGTTACTGGGAACTTTTTTCTACTCGTTCTAGGGCATAAGTCACATCAATGTGGTCGCCTTCATGTTTGTGTGTGATTGGTGTTGGTGTGTGTGTTTGTGTTGTGTGAGAAGTGGGTGGTTGAATGGGGCGGGCGTGTGGTGTGTGCGTGCGTGTACGTGCGGGCATATTATGGTGTACATTATGTGCATGTCGTGTGTATTTGGTGTGTGTGTTGTGTGTATTTGTGTGTGCGGTCTGTCTCCCTGTGAGGTTCAGTATGTCCAGTATGTTTGGTGGTATTTGAATTTTTCAATGCGAGTGATTTTTATTTTAATGAGCAATATGTTAATCTATCGTTATTTATGGCAGAGGGGGGAATGGGCCCTTTTTGGGGGGGAACTTGAAAAAAATCTGGCTATAGGGGGGAACCTGAAGTTTCCTCAAGTAGTAAAGGGGTGAACCTGAATTTTTTTTCGAAATAAATGGAATAGAAAAAGACTAGCCTCCCTATACAATATAGGTGGAAAGGCTAATGTTGCAATTCCTACCATTCTCAAAGACCAATAGGCCCTACATGTTAAGCCGTACCATCGACTGAGTCATGAGACCCTGCACATAATAAGTGAATTTTCAACCAAAAACAAAGCCCTACAACACAACTGAACCGGTAATTCAAACACAATCAATGGTATTGTTAAGGAATTGAGGCGGTACAGGCTGTAACAGAAACATATACAATTGGAAAACATTTATTTTTGATCATATTTTATTATATTTTCTATGGTACAATAAGTTTTTATACACATTTAGACCACTGCCACATTAAAACTTTGTCTTTATTCAAATTGGTTGGTCTGAAAGCAAAGATATTCCATTTTTTCTGAAGTAGTCCAAAACAATGTTGGACTAACTTTTGTTTCATTTTTAATACGACGTGAAATGATGCTTCGACCATGGAAAACATGCCGTGAAAGTGCCCATGTGTTTCCGATACTTTTAAACTTTATTTGTGACCCTCGGCCTATTTATTTGGCAGTTTTGAGAAATGGTTGAAAATGTGTGAAAGTTACGACCAAAGAAATAGTGCAAATGTCACAAATAGTCGTTTTCCAATGCAGTTAGCTATTTTATCTTGAGAATTTGGTTCAAATTTGGCTTTTTATACATGTAAATTTATACAAGTCTCTATCAGAATGTCACACAGAACAGTTTTTGTATAAACTACCAAATAGCAATACAGTACAAGATATTAAAGCACTCGGACTCCATGTATCAGGGTTTAAAAAAGCTGACTCAAGATTTTCAATTTTACAATATATTTTGTTTGTGTAAATAATTAAAATAGTCACTAGCACTAAAGAGAGTAACCTCAAATGCACAATTCCAAAGTTTGAGATGAATTGTATATTGCGTTTTACTGCAGTAACTTTAGGTAATAGTATTGCGGTGCCCCATAGGACTAACTGTTATACAAAATTCCGGATCCTGAATTTTATAACCAAGTTGCGATTTTCTATATGAAGGACTTCGATTTAGCTTAGCTTTTTCACACAGTTATTAGTATTGGACAGCATGTGTACATGTAAAAAACACGAATTTGTTTTGAAAATTTTTAGGCGCCCTCCTCGGGAAATCTCTGGGCACCTTAAGTTGATGTACAGTCTTATATATGTAATACATGAATGACTAAAATGTAATTGAAAAATACATACTGCATTAACCTCGTCTTACCAGCTCTTTTTTTTTTTGATAACCCGGTTAACTAAGGGGGTCGATATTATACAACACCCAGGAATTCGTCATATAAAGCACCCATGCTAAATGATTTTTATCAGTGGAGAGCTCTGGTGCGCCTCTTTCCAGTGATACAAAATAGTACTAACGACTAGTTATGGCGTGTCACAATGACGTCCTAAGTCGCAAAATCAGCAAAATGTGACATTTTCCACTGAAAATAGGCAAAATCCAATTTGGCGCTAAAAACACGTATATCGGATTTTTACATGTGGTTTTCAGCTCTACATGATGGCAAATGACTATTTTTTACATCATCCCCCCCCCGCATAGGACATTTTAACCCCATAATGTGCAATTACTATTTTTCAAAAACTTACCGGCTAATTTTCCCGATGGGTGGCAACCACCTCCTACCCTCGACTTTGAAGGCATATACCCTAACCCCGGGTGAAGGTGCACCTTCACATTTTTTTTCCGCTAAATGACCGAAAGGATGAGAAAACATTTGGCATTTAGCACACCGGAGGAAAGTTTCACTAGGAGGGGTAACGGCATCCCCCCCGGTATACGAGGTTAAACGTTTCATATATTGCCAAAAAAATTTAAGAAATTGTTAATTTTACTAACTGTCACTTGACCCATTTCCTTTCATTCATATTGTTTTCTTTTACAACCTGGGTCCTGATATTTTGCATTTGCATATTCAATTATCATTTACCACAATGATCAGGGTTGAAACTAAGAGGGGGGAACCTGAATATTTTTTGTCACGTTGTAAGGGGGGCGAACCTGAAAAACATTGGAAATGAAATGGGTGGAATCTGAACAAATCAGGTAAAGAAAATATTGAAATCGCCCACTCCCCCCCACCCTGCCCGTAAATAACTATCCGCTCCCTAATGTAGTTTTATGATTATGTCATATAAATATAACCAGATCGGTGAGTCCCTATAATGACTCGTTTTTATTTATGACTGAAATGTATTTCATTGTCTAATCGTTTTTTTTATGGTATTTTTTGTTAATATCCACTTGTCTTATATCTGATGTAATAAACGTCTCTTAGCTGATTTATCATCTATGTATATTGTAAATATGTCCTTTTAACTAATAATAGTTTTATACATCATTGTAACGGACATGTTTTGACACTGAACATGTAGAAATATCTTGATCATGGTTTTTGTGCGCTGTTCAATAATTGTTGATCCACTTAAGAGTCCACCATATGGGCCGTATTCTCAACGATGTTTAACGCTAATGACTGGTTTAAATCGCAATTTAAACACCGGCTAAAATAAACGCAATTCTCAAGCAGTTAACTTTAAATGCTGTTTAAATTTTAGCCGAACATCTTTAAACATGCCTAAAACGTTGTTAACTTAGACTTGGTCCGGGGGTAGTTTTAAGGCGTGGTTTACTTCAACGTTTTCATCAATTCCTGATTTTCAGCTCTATATGATACCCGTGGTTAGACCCGTTACCTCCTTTATTTCTCTTATCTTTCGTTTTCCGATTCCTCAGTTCATTTTCTTCTCGTCCATTTTTCCTTTGGCTTCTATCTGTTATAGTATTGAATGATAGCGAGTGCGTCACAACGACCAACAATAAATCAGTTTTAAATAGGCCCGGCTTTTGTCCTCCATCATTCAACAATTCTAAAGCCCCTTGGCGTAACGCGACATACTTTAAATTCACCCTTGAAGTTCTACGGAAGGCATTATCTGGCATCTAAATATTGTTCACGCCCACGTAATGATATGGCGGAAGATAATCTAGTTCAGTGGATGATCTTTACGGCGTTGAAATACAAGTGTTAGCTATGTACGTTTTCTGAGAGCGATCTTGGTGCGGGATGGGCAGGGTTGATCAAAAGTAAGGATGTAACTGTCTTCAGGTATATATTGGCCCATTGTCCAAAGATATCACTTTTGTCTAACCTTCGGCATTTTATAATCTGAACAGTATACTGTCATGTAAGTAAGTATAAGCTGCCTTGTGCAAACCTATTACAACCGACAATTCTGAATACTTTTTTGAATTAATGAAACAGCTATTTTGAATGTTCAACTTAAAAAGAGCCGGGAATCGGGGAATCAACCATTTGGCCGATTAGTTGAAATGAAAAGGCTTGAAAATCGTGACCTGTGAAATCGGCAATGTGAATGGAATCAAAGCTATAATCTTTTGAAATCAATGAAGTGTGGCTAGTTACCATACATTGCAGAGGCCACATTTATTTTTTATTTTTATTTCTTTCAACCTCTGCATTAATTAGATTGCCTTTTCTGTCTTGTTAGGCTTTTGGTAAGATTTTTTAACTAACATTGGGGTCTATGTAATACATTTCAACGATACAGTAGGTAAATGTAATCAGGGCAGGGCAATCTGATCAACATGGGATGTCAGCGTACATGGATTATGGTTAACATAAATTCTTTTTTGTGGTGGCCTTTTTTTTAGTCCAATAATTTCTATCGATTTTCCTTGGTAAGTAGCCTCCTCTCCATGTCTAAATGGAACGGATTGGTCACATCTTGGTCACATGGTGGAAGATCGGTCTTGGGGAAACAACACTATAACCTGCCTGTTTTTAAGCAGTGCGTTTAGCTAACCAAGTTTAGGCCTTAAACACCGTTTATTTCAAACATGTTTGAGAATTACGGCCCATTATTTATTATTTAGTCACCGTAGTCAGCCGATTACAGCCACATGGTCTTAATGCACCTGTTTCCAGCCAGTTGAAGAAGAAAACCCAGCCAGCAGAAAAATTCTGCAGACAGGTCGGTTGCTCTAATAAGCAAGTATTAAAGAAGACATGAGGAGATTTTCCAGGAAGAAGCGCCCCAATTTTTATAGAACCGAGGTTTTTTAAATATTTGGAATTGCTTACATGTATCAATTACACCTGAGTGAATAGCCGAATACGCCATTTTATGTAATACGATGATGATTTAGTAGTTTCTGTCGTTGCACGACAGAAAGCAACAAGCAATGGTTTTCTCATCGGGGAACGATTTTTAAAGGGCTTGTTCAGAGATTTGAATATATATTTCGGATAGTTAAATAGTAAACTAGAACTACTAAAGGATACGAAACTAAATGCTTAATGCCAAAGGTAGAGGATGAATCGGATTTTTAGTTTTCAGGAGTACACCATTATTAGAGAATAACCAGTGCCATTAGGATACGTGTATAATAAAAATTTACGGATCCGGAAATTTTAAAGCAAGTTGTGTGTTCATATGGAAGGACGTTCGATTTTGAGCTTAGTTATTTCACATAGGTTTAATTATATGGACAGAAAGTATGTATATGCAAAAAACACAATTTGTTTAAAGTTGAGGCGCCCTCCTCGGGAAATCTTGAGGTCGAGCTTTAATTGGTACTTGGCTGGTATTCCTCCAAAATTACTCCTGGTATGAGTTTTTTACTGGAGGTGAGGAGGGTGGAAGCTAAGGAATTAATTCAGTCATTTATAAACTGCAGCTTGCAAGATGGGATTGGTTGGTCAAATGGTTTCTGGTGAGTTTATTCCATGTTTGACGGTTCTCGGAAAAAAATGAGTTTGCGTAGATTGTACGGTAATAGCGAAGCAAATTTGTTTGACTGTCGCTTCTCTGTTCTATTTGGCTTAGGATTGGTATAGGATGAATACTAGTCAATGTCGAGTTGCCCATAATCATTTTTATATAGACAAGTACTGGCGATGTGCTTCCCTTCTTTGTTGAAGTGAAACTCATTCGAGTTGATTGAGAAGATCTGTAAACACATGACGTCCTCCCATAGTGTTGGTTTACAAACGTGCTGCTTGACGTTGCACTTTATCAATAGCATTACGTTTTGGGCTGTATAAGGATCCCATGCTGCCGTGCTGTCCAATGGGGACAGATTTTCTTTTATGGGGGATGAGCAGTGATAAAAATTTTTCCGTCTAAGAAAGTTGAGAACCTGTGATTGGCGTTTCCGTGGCATGATGAGTCGGGCTATTCCAACGGAGGTCTTTTTGTATATTAATGCCAAGATAACATTCATCACAGTTTCTTAGTGTCAATCTAGGAATAGTACGGTATGTTTGGGACTAGAGGTCATTGAGAACACCGGGTTTCTACGTCGGAAGTCATACACTCATGTAGATAAAATTTCAAAAATGAGTTACTTAACTTAAGCATACTTTTAGGTCACATGATGATTTGAGTCAAAAAATGAGATGGACAAAAATGTATCACATCACAAATAGGGAGCAAATGCCTCAGGGATTTGCAGAGTGGAAAATCAATGGTTGTCGTCCGAAGCATCGGAACAGTCAAAATGAAAACCAGTTATCAACACATTGTACATTGAATACCAAGAGATTTTTAATGCACGGGAGCCTAGGCCACAAGGGTACGTGGTTTACGACCACGACGGCGTTGACCAGTAACTGGACCAGGGTTTCAAATTTGATCCCCAGCAAGCAAATTTAAAATGATAAGCAAAGGTAGACGACAGAAGAAGAAATGGGAGTAGGACTATGTTTCAGCCATTTCCAGGGTACGGGGTTCTACAAATGCCATTGGTTTGAAAGGGAATAGGCCGGTGTTGCAAATTGGGTTCGGTAGTCAAGTCACACATCCAGAATACAGGCGTCGGATTTTGGTAAAAGTAAAACAGTCAAAAAAGGAATAATCCTACCGTAAGACATCAAGGCTTTGAACATTGGTACACCCATCTTACATTCCTGCCGAATCCGTGATCCAATAAGGAGGCAACGCAGCGGTGAAACGGTGAAAAGCAAACCGGGGAGATGTATTTTGATGTTGATGAATTCTTCCCAATTCTAAACATTGCATCCTTCACTTCAGCAAGGCTCGTACACCACGTCATCAAAGGTGAGATATTACACAAAGTTCACAATTGCACGACTATAAATTAAAGTAATAACCAATGAAATGAGAATGTATTGCACTAATATCAAAACCGGTCACAAGTCGGCGAGAAAAATTAAAAACGTACTAGAACGGTGAATAGCGAGTGCATGAAAATCCAAAACATGGCGAGGCAGCGGCGGCAACAAGTTCTACGGTGTACGATAGAATGCAGCCTTGCGGGGGCGGGAAAATTTTGAAGATAAAAATAACTAAAACGAAGGAATTCCGCGGTAAAAATACAACAAACGAGTATTGGGCACGGCCGAAAATTCCTAGCACAATATTCATAAAAACGCTTTTTTTACTTTTAATTAAAAAAATCGCCCAAAACAAGAAAAATCAGGAGCGACTAAAAAACACGTCCACTCTCGGCATGTGTCTCTATCTCATTTACGATAGCAAGGCAAGTTAAAAACAAGGTTGCGGTTTTCTTTTGGAACCATTTGTCCAATAAAACTCGAAACGTTCTCGGTAGGTGGTCTACCAACCGATTCAGTGAATTTGAGAGTGCGAGAAATTAGATCCTAAAAGATCTACTCCCTGTCTTAAGGGGGGTTCTGGGTTATGCTTTGGTTAAAATAATTGTTTATTTACGAAAATGTGTTAGATGTAATCTACAAAATGCTTTTATTCGATCGCAGCGACATTCGGTTCCCGAGATATGGCTGATCAAGTGAAGCAGTGTACGCGAAATTTGCCACAAGGCATATTCTCCTATACTTTATCATGTGGAAAAATTTAAATGGGGTTATATTTAAGATATTTACAAGATATTATTATAGCCATTCACGCATTTATTTTGGCTAAGTCGAAGTAAATAAATACTCATAATTAGTTTTCCCAATAATTCAAAGTAATAAATGTACGGTAATTGATTTTTTTTATGTATTTTTATTGTTTTCCTCCCACCCTGCGATATTTAAGAAAATTTTTTACAAATTACAGGACAATTTTGAATGCCAACCGATTTCGATATTCTTGATCATTATAATTATGATAATTTCATTATAAATAAATTAAAAAAAATCCATATTTCCACTCACAACGCCCTCAATTTTTGTCTAAATGTTTCGAGGTCTATAACTTGTTTGCGTTTAACTACGCAACAACCAAACGAAAACGAACGTAAACTGGAGAACGCTACACTGCTCATGCAACATGAAATGTGGCACACATATTAAGCACGTATAGCCGCTAGTGAGCCATGAAGGCCGATTTTCAAATTGTGTTCCAAATTCAAATTCCGGTACGACCCCGCCCATGAAATTATGTGATTGGTCGAATGCTGTCCATGGCAACGGTATCAAACAAAAGCGGCTCGGCTTCAGGTTCATGCGTCCCAGTTGCTTGTTTAGTTATTTAGTAACGTTCGTTTCGAGTTTTTTAATAGAGCCAATCCGAGGCTTACGTTGTTACTATAGGCAACCAGAGCAAAAATTGAACATGAATTTTAAACTTTGTGACAATGGCTACAATATGCTGTGTAACATGTATATACCCACTATTAGGAAAATTAAGAAAAATCACTTCAAAGTTCATTGCTTCAGACCCCATACCCCTCCCCTTAAACCTCCTAACCACCAGCCCGGTTTGTTATCCAATTCACTCTGAAGAATGTGACCTCCCTCTCTCACACAAACCGGGTCGCCCACATTGCACTGATTTTTGATGGCTTGGATTCCATCATCACCATCATCATGTGACATTGTTGCACTAGAACTGCATTAAAGAATTTTTTAAAAACTTAATAGGCAGTGGTCCTGCGCTTCTATCCAAGAAGTTAAGTTCTGGCAAATCAATCGAGAGGGGCATATACACTCAGGCAAAAAAAAGAAGTCCCCGTCTGGTACTTTTGACGTAACTCAAAAAAGTATTTATTATTTTGATTTTCAAAGCTGATGGATGCGCAAATTTCTTACCATGAAAATGGACAATTTACTTGCCCGATAGACCATCGCTTTTACCATGAAATCGTCCATTTTAATGAAATTTTCAATTCATGCACGAAAAACGTTGCACTTTTGTCCATATCCTTCCGAGAAAGTGTTCAAAAAGTCGTTTTTAGTGTCGGCTCCAAACATCATGCACAGTTTAAAGCGTGTTTTTGGCCTTTAAGAATGAATAAGTTTGAAATAATAAATTATCCTTAGGAGTATGTTCCAAAAATATCCGGACTAGATGTTTTTTAAACGGATGAGAAAAAAGTATCAAGCAATAAGGTAAAGATGCATAATTCTTGTTTTCGCCAGTCGTCAGCCCAAATCAGTTCTTTAAATGTGTCTGCTCGTTACACAAGAGCGCAAATATACCACAGATTGCATTGCATTTCTATCAGCCTCTATTATGCACTCATTGTTAAGTTCTTTAAAACATGATAATAATGGACCCTATTGAAGTTTCGCAAGAGTTCTTGGAGAGCATGTCGCCAATATTGCAAACAGATACGTTACACTAATTCGAATGGATACAAAATTGCCTAAAAATACTGAAGACCTATGTTCCAATATGTGATTTAAATAGAATTGTCAATGTTATATTAGCTGTTTGCATAAACTCTGGTTTAAACGTAACAATTTCCAGACCTAGTAATGAAAGAAATCCCTCCTGGTACGTCCATACCGCGAACCAGAAAGCTTTACGCTTACGTTCCCTCATTGCTACGCCTTTGCAATATGGCGTGATACATAAAGTGAATACAACACCATGCTTTAGTATTGAGGTAATACCTGATAACCGTATAGAGACTAAGTCGTGAATGTGTATGAAAACAGTACTTTCATCAAGAAAACAGCACGACATAAGAAAAAAGGCACGACAGCTACGGTACGACAGATACGTTAATTAAGTGTTAACGGTAGGCAATATACGGAAAATAGGATATAGTTTTAAGATCACCCATGCATGTTCCGGTTATGAGAATATTAAAGTTTCGATTTCAATTAATTTCAGGAATCTTAATGTTGATATTTCGTCATTTTGGAGACCAAACTTGAACAATTTAAAGGAGAGAGAATGGCCCTTTTTGTCCAAAACTTGAACACTTTTAACGGAGATAGAATGGCCCTTTGTCTGCCAAATTCAATTTCACACAGAAAAGGAACAAGTACTCATGCTTTCTGGTAATAAAATAACCTAATTACTCCATTTCAAAAGGTTATCAACTCAGCAAGGAAGCAAGCTGTTGAATGTTCAATAAATGGGGTAATAACCGTCCTTAGCCAATGACTTCAGACAAAACCTCTTGCGAATTACTGTTGACCGACCAAAGTGAGTTACGATGCTCATCTAGTTGGCCCAAGACCGTTGCAATATGCGCTTCTGCAAATCTGCAAAGAATGTGTTCCTCATTTGCTTGTCGGCTTCATTTTTGTGATGTCATCCCACAGTTCTCAATGGGAATTGCAATCAGGGGATCTTGCCGGCCATTTCATATGCTCAATCCGTTTGTTTCCAGATACCGGTTGGTGATATAAGCATTGATGGAAGGTCTTGTCATACTGTTGTAATGCGAGGTCGACCACTTCTTGGGAGGTCCTTTACATTCCCCGTCTGCCGAAACCTCACTCTCAGTTTCCGGATAGGCCTTGGCGTTACATCATAACCTCTTGGCCACCTCTCTTAAGGCACCACTTTCGTTAGAAGGCAGTAGTTCGCCCCCTTTCAAAGGGTTTCATGCGAGGCCATCTTTAAAATAAGCATACAGCACATGCAACATGCAAAAACCCAACACAGATAACATGATGACAGGCTTGGCTTTTAATTCCAAACGAATTCACAGTATCAAAAGATTATGTAAATCTCCTACGAGCAAAACTTTATTTCAATTGTGATTTATTGTAACAACACAAGGACAGAGCAACAGCAGTAGTACTCACCTGCTCAAGAAAGTGAATGAAATGTTTTAAAAACAGTACCACACTTGGAAAATCAAGAATGGTAATGTAGATGGATGTAAACATTAGAGCTTTTGAACAAACTGGGTTTTTGTATTTCGATCGAAAAAGCGGGTTTTTGGTCGAAAAAAAAACCGGTTTGTGGTTTTAAAAATATACTGTTTTTTTAGAAGTATTGGACAATAAGCATGCAATAATACGTTTCTAAAACTCCATTTTCGGTTCATTTCTTTGAAGACAAAACATAAGAGCAACGGGCGCACACTGGTGTTAGTTCATTCCCACGATGGATGTTGTTTTGATTTCAACTTGTGTCTAAAATGATTTTGTAAGTACCTTTCCAGAAATGGAAAGCGCATTATCCTTCTGTAATTTTTGCACTGACTTAAGTCAATTTCTTGGTAGTTTAACTATTTATCCATCTTTCCAATCTAGTGAGTCACCTCCTCTTCCTATATTTTTTGTACGAGGTGGGTTGTGAAGCATATCCACAAATCTGCTGCTTTTAGTCGCCTTTAGAATAGGTGTCCCCCTCTGGATATACCGAATTCCCATTTTTAGCAACAAAATGGCTTCTTATTTTTCTAGTTGTGGGTCACTGTAATTCGAAGCTCTTTGAATTTGATTGTTCGGCCGGTTGGTGTTCTGCAAAAACAGTGAGGTGGCGGTCTATTAACAGTCTCAAAATGTTCTGCCCATCTTTTCATGTGGGCTTTTGTTGGGTGAGTTGTCCCCTTCTTCCTCTAATTGTTTTTTTTCCCCCCCTGTGGGCGTTCTTGCTGGGAGAATCCTTCATGTTTCTTTGGCTAGGCGACCGCTTCTGATCTTGTTGCCAGTTCATCGAAATGGTCTTTTTGTCCTTCTTCACACGGTGTTTTAGTTGTATTTTACTGATACCTTGCTTTGGATTGCCCTGTTTTTATCATTTTAGATAATTCTTTACTTCCTTCAAGTTCATCCAACTTTGAGTCACTGTGTGATCCAACTGTGAGTACATTTACAACATACATACATACATACATACATACATACCTACATACCTTACATACATATTATACATACATACATCCACAACACACACACACATAATACAAGTATTTTATTAGACACTGCAAAATATTACAGAGGAGCCACAAATGCTCAAAGAGCAAGCGGCACACCAAATGTCCAACAACTGTATGCCAAGAGGCGCAGAAAAGAGCAAAATCACATTAATTACATATCATTAAAACGCCATAATGAAAAACAGTTAGCAGAGCCATCGCCAAGTACAAAAGTATGGCTAGCAAAAAATTAAACTTAAATTGGCCGCAGCTCTTACACGCATCTGCCCAACAAAGGTTTGGCCAATGGCAGACACTTTTAAACTATGTATTGGCGAGGGTTTTGCTTAGGCGGGTTGCTAATACCAATCATGTTTAGCCGGTAACCAATTTACTATGGACGCACCCTGTAACTCCAATGAGGAAAACAACACCTTTTTTTTGGGGCATGTGTAAATAGGTGTCCACAGTTATCAGTTCACACAATGGTTGGTAATAGTCAACTTTGGTTTGATAGCATGGATTCACGAAAGCATCAAAACGGGTGGAGATTTCAACAATAAAACACTTATGGTTTGCGGTAATCAAATAAAGGCAAGTGGGGTTCTGATGTGGGAAAATTGAATATTGTGATACAATTTGAGATGCTGTTGCAAATCTCGGCAGTAACAAGTGTTTATGAAACAAATGAGATCTGGGCGGATGTTACCGATGTGTTGCGTTAAATATAATTTAAATTCTGTCATGACGTCTGTGTACATGTCATGAAATCATACACCCATTAAGAAACAGAGGGACACAGTATCAAAAATGGGTTAGTTACAAAGTGGGACAAGATTTGGAATATGCTTGTGGATAAGATGGTTTTACATAGAATTGCCATTCTGCAGAAAGTTGCAAACCAGTTTTGTATATGAACTTGACAAGTTTCAGAATTGCAAATGGTGAGGTAGTGTAGATAATGAAAAAATCAGTGCAAGGGGTATTTAGGATTCTCCCTTGAGAAGACTTGAAGTCTTATTGAATCTAGGCAATGCGGCATTTATGTGTTTGGTTTGAATGTGATTTAAACCACAGCGGTGTGATTTCTAAGAAAAAGTGAAACTTAAATGATCGACCGTAGAGACAATCGCGTACTTATCATCGCTAATTTCTAAGTCACACCCTCGCGCAAGCAGAGCTCATTCAGTTCAATCATATCGATCTGGGCCAGTTCACCCTACTTCCTTTAATCGCACGACCGTGTTCATCAGTCCGGAAAAACCAGCGAAATTGTTGACACTGGTCATCATCGACGTTGGTAGCTTTACGTTTTTTAAACATGTGAATATTTAGTGACGAAACGAGCACTATGATGGTTTGGGGATCATCTGAATTTAAAACAGACAAAGAAAAGAGACTTTTGGCAATTGTAAATTGGGGGTGGATCTATGACACCCAAAACCACCAAATTCCTTTGGATAAACATGTATATCTCTGTTACTGGACTTGTTTAAGCCAAACCCATTTCCTAATTAAGGATGACAATTATCTTCACGAGTTTTGCCTAAAAGTGGAGTAGGGTTCGAAATATTGACACAGATTAAAAAGTTTAATTTGGCAATCCATGACCATCATATGGATAGCTTCGACTTTAGCAACTATAGGTAACACAGAGTTGTCTA